>CM076569.1:999113881-999265431 GCA_034641835.2 Pinus albicaulis | reverse complement strand
CACTCAAGATGTATATAGGTCCCAATTGTTAAAATTTTTAAACATAGGAGATCACAATGACTCTGTTAACTTAAATGATGACCAACCTAAGCTTCTATTTGGACCAAAAATTGAAGGAAAATTTCAAGAAGGTGGAGTTCCTCCATTTTATGTCAGCTTAAACATCCATGATAACACTCTGCACAATGCCATGCTTTATTCAAGAGCATCACATAACCTTATGCCAAAAATAATAATGGAAAGATTAGGCCTTGAGGTAACCAGACCTTACAAAGATTTGTACTCCTTTGATTCCAGCAGAGTCAAATGCCTAGGCCTAATAAAATATCTATGTGTCAATCTAGCACAAATCCCAGCCAAAAGCCTGGTAATGGACATTGTTGTGGCTGATATATCCCCCAAATATGGCATGCTTATTTCAAGATCTTGGGGTGCTAAATTGCAAGGCACAATGCAAATGGATATGACTTATGCCACCATCCATGTCTTCAGTCAACCTAGAAGACTTTATAGGGAAACACACAGAAATACATGGTGACTAGCCAAGAAAGACCAGAAAACTCCTCTCTTTATTCTATACATACTGACCTTGACTCGTTCATTTTGTACAATGATGAGATTCCTAATGAGCAAGGGTTAGAAAATGAAAAATCAGCCAACATAGTGGAAGCCATAGAACAAGAGGAAGGGAAAGAAAAATCATCTAAGAAATTTTCTAATTCAGAAAATCACAGCAAACAAAATAAAGGTCTTAATCTACAAAAAAGTCATCAACATAGTGCTAATCATAGCAATCAAAGAGAAATTCCTCAACACATTGAAAATATAATTTGAGGAACAAGACACAGACAAACATAGTGCAGGCCCTAAAAAGGAACACAATGATGATCAAAATGAACAAAACATAGAGGAAAAAGAGGAAATTAATGATGAATCTGAAAACAGTCCTCTTTGGAGCATGAGTTTTGATGGGTCTTGCTCTAAAACTGGTGTAGGAGCAGGCATATGGGTACACAATACTGAAAATCATCATGCAGAAGGACATTCATACAGATTAAACTTTCATTGCACCAACAACATAGCAGAGTATGAAGCACTCCTCTTAGGACTACAATTGCTTAAAAAACTAGGAGCCAAGAGGATACCAGTTCATGGGGATTCAGAATTGGTAATTAGGCAAGTAAAAGGGGAATATACTGCTAAACATCCCAGACTAAGAACCTATAAAGATGATGCCATGGACCTCCTGAAATCATTTGCTGAATTCCAACTTAATTTTGTTCCTAGAAACCAAAACATTCTTGCCAATGGATTAGCCTTTGCTGCTAGTATCTGTCTGAAAGCTTATGAAAGCAAACAATACATAGTTCAAGTCAAATATAGACCAGTAGTCCCAGACAATGAAAAATACTGGCAATTTTTTAAAGGAGATAAACAAATAGAAGACTTCATATCGTCCAGAAATGAATTTGAAATTCCAAAATCAGATTCAGAGTATGAAGAAGATTTTCCTACTGAGGAAAAATCACTTTTCAAAGAAGAAGAAACTCCTAAGATTTCTGATATAAATATGTTGACCAAAAAACCCAAGCATAAAATAGAAAACTACACAGATTTAGGAAAAGAAGTGCTACAATCCAAAACTGAAAGCTTGCCAAAGGACTAGTACCCTTAGAAGAATTGTTTGACTTTAATGATGTTGCAAAAAATCCAAAAAATATAACCCATTGAAGCTAAAGTTGAAGAATGCAATAAAGGGCAGTGAAGAAAAGCCTAAAATGATTAAATTATCCAAAACACTGCTTGCTCACATTAAATTGAAATATCTTGAGCTGTTTAGAGAATTTTTTGATGTGATTGCATGGAATTATGAAGATTTAAAATCATATGATACAGAAATAATTCAGCATAAGATACCCCTCAAAGAGAACCAGAAGCCTTTTAGACAAAAATTGCACAGAATAAACCTTGTTCAATTACCTCTGGTAGAGAAAGAAATTAGAAAAATGTATGATGCTGGAATTATAGTCCCTATGAGATACTCAGAATTGGTATCCAATCTTGTATCTGTTAGGAAGAAAACATGAAAAATAAGGCTTTGTATTGATTTCAGAAACTTAACAAAGCCTCTTTAAAGGACAATTATCCCTTGCCAAAAATGGATCATATCTTACAAAGGTTAGTAGGTTCTAGAAGAATTTATTTACTAGATGGCTTCCCAGGATACAACCAAGTATTGGTACACCCTGATGATCAACTTAAAACAGCCTTCACCACTCCGTGGGGTACTTTCATGTATGTGAAAATGCCTTTTGGTTTAATGAATGTTGGTGCCACTTTCCAGAGAGCCATGGATATTGCTTTCTCAGAAGAAATAGGTTACTTCATTGTGATTTACTTAGATGACATCACAGTATGATCCAAAATAGATGAAGAACACCTAATACACCTAAGAAAAGTCTTTGAGAAGTGCAGAAAATATGGTTTGTCATTAAATCCCAAGAAAACATTGTTTGGTCTCCAAGAAGGTAAACTTCTTGGAAATATCATATTTGAAGAGGGAATAAAGATAGACCCAAAAAGGATTGAAGGTATTTTTCAAATCAATCATCCTAGAAACATCAAGGAACTCCAATATTTCATTGGAAATATTAATTTCTTGAGAAGGTTCATACCCAACCTAGCTGAACTCCTTAGAAACATGATAAATATGCTTAAAAGAAAAGGAGTCAAATGGACCTTAGAAGAAAATAAATCCTTTGAACTAGTAAAACATGCACTTGCACAAACACCAGTTCTCATTAGTCCTGATTTTACAAAATATTTCTTCATATTTTCATTTGCATCAGAACACACAGTGGTTGTTGTCCACCTACAGAAAAACATAAAGGGACAAGAGCAGCCTATTGCATTTTTCAGCAAGGAATTAAGAGATGCAACTTTGAAGTACAACATAATGGAAAAACAAGCTTTTGTCCTGATCAAAGCTTTAAAAGAATTCAGAGTTTACATTTTACATTCATACATCATAGAATTTGTGCCTCGTTCAGTGGTGAAAGACATTTTGACACAAGATCCTGATGGCAAAAGAGGAAAGTGGATTGCTGTAATATTAGAATATGACTTAGAAATCAAGCCCACTAATCTCATCAAAGGTCAAGGACTAGCAAAACTTATGGCTGAATCAAACTTTCAAGTTCTTGATATAAACATGTTTAATGCATTAGATGAACAGGAGGAGTTGGCAACTCCACTTATTGAAGATCATTTTCTAAACTCATCTTGGTATGTTGATATTTTTTATGTGCTACTTAATGTAAATGTCCCTCCTGGTTTTTCAAAAACGAAGGAAAGTTTTCTAAAGTTAAAAGATGCTAATTATTGCATTTTAGATAAATTTTTATATTGGAAAAATGCTAATGGATTATTGCTTAAATGTTTTCTTGAGAATGACGCAGATAAGATCAAGCATGAGTTCCATGAAGGAGAATGTGGAGGTCAACTCTACTGGAAAAATGCAGTGAATAAAATCCTCAGAGCTGGTTATTATTGGCCCACTCTCTTTCAAGATATTCACAAAATGGTCATTACCTGTCATAAATGTCAAATATTTGAAGGCAAAAGAAAATTTCTTCCCTTACCCTTGCATCCAATCATTGTTGAAGCTCCTTTTCAGCAATGGGGTCTAGACTTCATTGGGGAAATCCACCTTGCCTCATCTGCCCAACATAAATGGATTCTCACAGCAATAGATTATTTCACCAAATGGATAGAAGCCATCCCTTATAGGAATGCCACAGACTTAGTTATCATTTCATTCCTTGAAAATCATATCCTATCTATATTTCGTTGTCCTAGGAAAATTATCACAGACAATGCAGCTGCATTTGGATCCAAAAAGATGGTTGATTTCTGTGATAAATATCAGACTACATTGGGCCATTCCACAGCTTATTACCCTCAAGGTAATGGGTTGGAAGAATCCTCAAACAAAATCTTGGTAAACATAATAAAGAATTTGGTGGAAGAGAATAAAAAATCATGGCACAACAAGCTATTACATGCACTTTGGGCAGACAGATTGACAGTCAAAAAGTCAATTGGAATGTCCCCTTATCAGCTAGTTTATGGAGAAAATGCAATATTTCCAACCAGTCTAGGAGTGCTAGTCATGAAGTTGATCCAAGAAGTGCAGTCCGAAGGAGATGACATGACAAGAATAATACACCAGACTGTACAATTACAAAAAAACAGAGAGGAAGTCTACAATAGAGCACAACAAGTACAAGAAAACAACAAGAAGTTGTTTACATGGAAAGTTTGAAAATTTATGCAAGGGCCCTTATCTCATTCAGTCTGCTATTGGAAACAATGCATTTTTTTCTTCAGGAGATGGATGGAGCTGAAATTTTTGGAGGTCCTGTCAATGGTAGGATGCTCAAACATTATTTTTTTTTAAATATATTTGTTCAAAGTTTTTTCCATTGTAAATAACATTTACTTTTTGAAAGAAAAAGATGAAGTGCAAAAAAAAACAACAACAAAAAAGGAAAAAAGAGGGCAGATTAAAAAGAAAGGTACAACCCCATACCAAAAAAGAGAAAAATCTGAAAGTGTGCAAGTCTAAATGCCACTACTATAAATAAAATTGTTATTCAGTCATACAGTCTAATCATGACTGATTAAATTTCAATTTTGTGCTGATAGTTTAGTGAAACCAGATTTTCCAAACAGTGTAATATTAGCTTATTAGTAGAATAGATCAGGATGGAGAAAGAAGTGGTTCTAACAAGCTCAAAATCTGAACCAGGAAAAGAAAAGAGAAGTGGCTCCAAAAAGATCAAAACCTAAGCCAAAGAAAGAAAGAAGGATGTTTATCAATTTCAGATCTTAAGCCTTCACAAGTTTTGTTTTATATTTTCTACAAATACAGTCTATGTGTAGCTTGTACATAATGCCATAGCCCCCATAGAAAATCAGACTGTCTAATCCTGATTTGACTATGTTTTAAATTTCATGTCTTAGAAAATAGAGAATAAAATCTGTCAAACAGTCTAATCTTGACAGATAGTTAGAATAGGTAGAGAAATAATGAGTTCAACTGTCTAATCTGGACTCACGGAAGAAATAAGGGTAGAAATATATTAGTTTCCTGCTTTCAAATAAAAGAATAAATGTTGATGTTGAAAGGGTTTGCAAGTCCAAATGCACCCATTGAAGAAAAAAATGTCAGGACAAGTAAGATGTGTAGGGAGAAGTTTGGGAGAAAAAGAAAAAGAAAAACCATCTGATTATGATATTACATATCATCTTTTAAAAGCAGCATGATCATCAAAGAAAATGAGATTGTCAAAGTGCAGCAAAAGACAAGGCACTGGTCTACTTTCCAGAGATTTATCTCTGAGATTCTTGACACCTCCAAGGAGCTGCCCTCCCCAAGTGGAGCCACTGTTAGCCATCTATAAATTTTGTTATACCTCATGATGGCTAAATAGGTTCCTTAGCTTTCAAGAAACAAATTTTGTGAAAATCTGTGAGTTCTTGAAAGCTCATTATGTTTAGTATCTTCAAAGGAATCATTCCACTGAAATCTTCACTCAAAGGCCTCCAAGATTATCCTGCTAATATTAAAAGGAATTGTTTTCAAAGCTATTTTCCATCATTTCATAAATCCCATTTCACCCATTTTTCACTCATTTTCATTTATCCTAACTCATCATCTTACTCCTCTAAAAATCCCCTTTTCTCCCCCATCTACCCTCTGTTTCCCTTAAAACCCCTTTAAAAGCCTTGTGAAATCCCTTTACTTAGTTAAATCATCCTTTAAATAACCTATCGGAAACCTTCAAAAGCTCTAAAAACCCACTTTAGCCTATGTTCTTCCCTTTCTAAAAATTAGGCCATAAGCCCTCTTGGCCTAAGTTCTCAGCCCCATTCTCATGTGACCAAAACCCACAAATCATGGGCTAAAGCCGCAACCCCCCTTACCGTAAACCATGGTGGTCCTCTTACTTCCCCATTGGACCATATTTTCCACTTCATTTAGCCCCTCCATTTCTTATTTTTTCATCTCCCGCATCATATCTCTCAAAGATAATTCCAGCCATCGATCCTCTCGATCCAACGTAGGTCCTCTCCGCCTCTCATCCTCCTTCCTCCCCAAAAATCTCATATCCGCTCTCCCCTTCATTAAAACACAATCGTAGATCTTGTTGATCTAACGGCCATCGCACTTTCCCACCGATAAACACCCCCGCTATCCCACCTTCCACTCTCCTCTCCCCATCTAATCCTTTCCTGACACCTGTCCTCCACCATCCCCTTCCACTGATCAACTCCTTTGGATCGTGCTCCCTCTCCACCGTTGATTTGGCTCCCCCAGATCCAATGGCCCAAAACTAATTTCATGCCCATTTCACCAAAACGTTTTAATGTGCATTATCAACGTGAAAAAAGTGGTTTTGGGTTAGACAGGTGTCGTCCATCCAACCGTATCGCATTCACCACGACTAAAACCACTCACCGCCTGTGCCCTGCACGAATACCACCCTTGTATTCTGAAAAACCACCTTTTCCATTTCACGCCATTATTTTAATTCGTCATTGTTCTTCATGTTTCTGCCATGGATATCCCATTCCTCTGCATTGCTCCATAACCCCTCACCAATGCCTCTGAAGCAGTTTTATCCAAAAAACGCAGGATTTATTAATGTTTTATGTTGAATTGTAGGTTTAATGGCAGACAGATAAGCCAGCCCTCCCACAGCCAGAGCAGTGGCAATAAAATCCCAGGATGACGATCCTCAGGGAAAAATCACGAAGAAAACACGGTCACAGGGTTCTAGTTCAAGGGTTTGATCAGTGTCTCATGAGTGTTGATTAAGCGTAACCGTCCAGTGTAGAAGGAAGCCAAGCCACCTATACAAAAAAGAAAAACAAAGAATATGAGTGAAATATAATGGTTAAAGCATAAATCTGAAGATCAAAGGCTTAACCAACAAATTAAGGATAAATAAAAAGGTTTAAAGACAAATTAATGAAAGATAAAACAGTCAGCAGAAAGGACAGAGACTGAAGATAATTAAAGAAGGCCTAAAAATAATTATCAAAGGCCTAATTAGAGTTGAAAGGATATAATCAGACAGATCAGCAAAAAGAAGGCTTCAAATGACAAATCACTGAAGCCATTACTCTTTCAAAGGATCACAATGCCACCTACCAACCTAATTTTCCTCAAAAGACACATAAAGTTACTCCAAGTCAGAGATATTTGTAAATACAGCTCGAAAGTTATTGCTAGCCTACCTAAAAAGCCTAAAAGTCAACAAAAGCCACTAAGTAGTTCAAAAAGTTAATATAACGCAGAGTTAGACTTAAATACATTTTGCCTTGGGCCTTGTGTGGTCTCAAAGGTCAAAAACATTAAACTCTATCATTTATGAACAATTAGAAACCCTTTCTTTCACTCCACCTCCTCATTTACCTATAAATATTGTATGAGGAGTTCATTGTTGTTGTTGGTTGGATTATCATTAAGGTGTAAGATAGTTTCTAAAGATGTTGAAATGTTGTTGAGTAGTTGAAGAATCCTAGGCTGAGAAGAGAAGCTTCAAGCTGTAAAGACCTATTGGACTTGAAGTATGTAACTGGTTTGAACATCAATAATACAAGTTTATTCATGGGATCCTGGTCTATGTTAGTGGTGATGTTATTTCTCACTGTTTTTGTCTTTCCTTATGTTTCACATGCTGTCCATTTTCTTTGATAAAGAACAGAAAATTTAGAATAGGATTTACTAAAAAGTACCCTATTTCTGTTTGAAAGATTTATCTTTTTGTTTTCTTCTACTAAGTTTTGATTGAAGGATTCTCAATTTCCCTTCAGTTTTATCCAGCTTGTTGTTTTGAGAATGATTCAATAGAGTATAACCAGTGAAGAAATGTTGTTGAGCCCATGTCTTTCTGAGTACAACTTGAGATATTGTTCTTGAATGATTTTTTCAAATACATGCTAAGTAGAGTCTAAACCAAGGAATTCTATGATCAGCCCTATCCTCTGGCCAGTCTTAAAAAGTTGTTTTGAAATATTCCTTGAGAGTATTCCAAAAGCAGGCTAGAATTCAAAGTTTCTATCTGATATTAGGCTATTTTCCTTGTTTTCTTACATGTTTTCTCCTTTCTGAAAGTAGTCTTAGGATTACTAGATTATTTTCTGAAAAGTGTGCTTTAATAAGAGTCTTTCCAAAGAAGTCTATGGTTTGGCCTGTCCTTTGGCTTATTTCAAACAGTTACTTTGAAAGGCTTTTATTATCTTAGTGAAGTTAGATTCTTAATTGGTCTTAGCTTTTCTTCTTTCATGACATTTTAATGTTTCATATCACAATTCAATCTAAAATATCCTTTGATATAGATGACTTGCCCTATGGAAACACTTGAAGAACTATTGTACAATTAAATCCTTTTGTGACTTGATAGCCCAATGGATTAATATTGTTTCATGACCTATCCTTTCAGCAGAACATTTTTCAATCTTCTCTCACCTTCACCCTTCAGTTAACCTCTTCAGTTAATGATATCCATCCCAAACAAACAAACAAAAAAAGTTCTCAGAGCTTCATAACTAGCCTAATATCATAAACAAAGCATAAAGATATATCCTTTGAAAACACTTATATAGAGATATCCCTCTCTGAATCCAAGAAGGCTAGGTCCTAGGATTCCAAAGTGGTTCTGATGTGGGCCCCTACAGTGTTTATTCTTGCCATTATTGTAAATCACATGGAGCCAACATAAGTGATCTCTAATTTCTCCTTGCAATTGGAGGTTTTGAAACCCATTTTCCTCTCTATTGAGTCACCATGTGAACTAAATTGTAGTCTTCTTCAAGTCATAAATTCTTATTCACCATTAAGAACTGACATTCATCAATTCAAAACAAGAGCCACATGGAGAATATTTCGTTTCAAGGACTTCGTCTCCTAGCAGACGCACCAAAAGATGTTGGCGCTGGAATCAACACTTGGAATGCTTTAAGTCCCTGACCAGACACATCCTAAACTTTAAGGAAATTTAATGAGTTGTTTTATGAGATTGGTAGGTGTTTTAAAATCTTATTCAATAAAAATAAATTTCAGTCAAATCCACAGTCCTACTAATGAGGGTATTGGATCATGATGTGTTAGAAAAGAGTGATTTTGTAGCCTATGAGGATAATAAAATGTAAAATGAGAGATGAAATAGTAGTTCTGCAAAGAAGAAAACTATTGAATTTGGTAGAAATTAATACAAGTAGTAGTTTAACAATATTTCATCAAGAGAAAGTTATTTCTAGTCTTACAATATTCTCACTGAAATATTAAAAAAGATAATTGTCATGAGTCATGCACTTTCCACTGTTATTATATATATATATATATATATATATATATATATATATATATATTACTAAGAAGGCTCACTGTGTGAGACTAACAAAATTTGATAATACACATGAACATGTCAAGAGACTAATAAAAACTCATAACAACATGAGGAATTTCAAACTGCAACTGAAGATAATAAGATATGGAAACACAAGTGGAAATTGACAATACACACACCAAATGGTAATAATTCCTCATAATTTTATGTCTATTTCATTCACTAAAAAGAGTATTGATCATATAAGTTAAGATTTTAAAACCATGAACCCTTAATTCATAGTATTTTGTCACATATATACAAAAATATAAAACTTTCATCCCCACAAAAGGAGTAAATATATTCCTAAAAATTATTACCATCCCATGCAATAGATGAGGCTTATCCTAAAAATTTAATACAAAGTGCTATGACATAATCAAAATAAACAACATCAAGGCTAAAAATTCAAAGTGGTTGTATGATGTGGCAGTCTATAGGAAGAATCCTCCTCTGTTTTAATGCAACCAACTCCAAAAAATGTGTAAACAACAATGAAAGTGACGTGTGGTTGTTCCTTGAATGTTGCCTAGTGCGTCGCGGAAACGTGCTAGTGCTGAGAGTAATGGTAGAAATATGTTTCAGAGAAACTCTATTGTTGTTCCTTTCCTTTTTTTTTCCTATTTGTCGTGATAGGGATGGAGGCAGATTAAAAGAGATAGTGGAGTTTCATTTTATTAACAGGAGAGATTGTTAAATAAATGATGAGCGAGAGAAAAACACTTTATACATATATCAAAATCACAGATCAGGGTCAGAACGTTTAAACATAAGACACAAGTGGGAGGGAATGTGAGTTTTGATGGGGGTGATGACAAGGCAAGGAGGTGCAGCTGCTCGCAAATCGTGAATCAGGAGTTTGTTTATAGGGAATGGGATTTAAAGGTTAAGATTCACGAAGTGCGATGTGTGATGAGAATGGAAGGTGGGGCCCAAAAAATACCGCAAATCGCAAATTAGGAGTATTGTTACAAGGAAAAAGAGTTAAAGGTTAAGATTCACGAAGTGCGATGTGCGATGAGAATGGAAGGTGGGGCCCAGAAAATACCGCAAATCATGAATCGAGAGTTTTTTAATGAGGAAGGGAGTTAAAGGTTAAGATTCACAAAGTGTGATGTGCGATGAGAATGGAAGGTAGGGTTGTTTTACATTGCAATCGTGGAATCGATAGTTTTGTAGGAGACGACAATTGTAACGTGAATGAAAGTTAAAACTGCGATAAGCCAATTGCGATGAAAGGGTAAGGGGTCCACGATGTTATTAAGTGCGGTAAGTTATATCATATGATATATGATATTACCAAGTTTTTTTGTGGTGCAGGTAGAGTTGTGATTAAAGAAATATATGGTAAGTTTAAAACAAAATATGATCTGGCTATTAGTGGGTGGGCGAAGCTGCTTTTTAACTATAAAAAATGGATTTTTATAGTTGAAAAGGGGTTTTGAAAGAAATGAAACGTTGAACTTTGGGTTTTTTGGAAAAATGAAATGTAAAAGAGGGAAAATGAAATGAATGAAGGTAGAAATGAAATTTTCTCACCACTACACTTTGGCAGCGACACTTTCATCTTACAACCAAACTAAAAAGGTTGATTGATTCCTTGGAGAATGATGACTAGACTTTGAAAATATTTGAAAAATTGCAATGCTAACACCATGGACCTGTCATTCCCTTAGAGGTTGAAACCACCTAATAGGGCCCTTTATTAACCTATATTTTCAAGGAAGTTAACACTTGTACATGTTCAAAGCCCTAATTTGGAAGGAAAACCACTATGAAATATCCACTTGTGATCTGGATTTATGCAGGAATGCAACAGAATATATAAATAACCATAAACATAGAAATACAGTGGAAATAATTCTTAATTTCATTAATATCAAATCATAGAAATATGCTTACAAACATGATGGAAATAAAATAGCTAGGGTGCTGGTAGCGAATCTCTGAGAAGAGATGTGGTGGCTACAGACCTTTGAACTGTGTTACAATGAGGCTCGAGGGCCTATTTATTATGGAGAAACAATGGAGAACTCTAAACGTCCAAAAACCTAACCATAGGAGATGAAGCACCAAAACTATGGGCCCCGTTTGGGTAAATTGGTGTTTCAAGTTCTCGGGGATGTAACTCGACATACTATCTCCGTTTGGGGCTTCAAAATGGCTTCGAAATTTCAGGACCTGAAAAACTACTAAAAATAGTAAGTTGTGAAAAAACTGAAAGAGACAATGGTGGGGCCCCAAGTGGAATATGCAGGTTGCCACCAATATCCACCTGGATCATTACTCCCCCCTTAGGAAGCAATGGTCCCCATTGCGTTGATTTCCTCCATGAAATGAGGAAACTTATGTTGAACTTGGTCCATGGTGAACTAATTTCCTTGGTGTAGGAGTTGGCCAGCTTTGAAAACCCAATACATTTGAATCTTCTATCAACGAGTGTTCTTGATTTGCATGTCCAAGATACAGCCTGTGGTGGCCTGTTCCATGCAGTCTGGGTTTAACTCTTTTTGTGTGAGTTCTTCTGCAATGTCAGAGGTGTCCAATAGAGGTGGAAAGTAGGGATGAAGGCAGTCTACATTGAATACTGGGTGTAGACCAAGGAATGGTGGAATACTGAGCTCGAAGGCATTGTTCCCTACAGCCTTGGTGATGGTGTATAGCCCATATTGGAGTGGGCGAATCTTGCGGTGGGGTATAGTGAGGAGCTCCTTCTGCAAATGTAGCCACACTTTTTCGCCCACCTGGAAGTTGTGTGGCACCCAATGTTGATCATGTCGTTGCTTGTACTTAGCATTGGCTCTATCCAATATGTCATGAACCTATTGGAGGATGTGCTGAATGCGCTCGATGAAGTTTTTTGCTTTGTTAGCTTCATACTGGACATGAGCCAAATCGGCCTGAGTAGCTGCAAATGGCTTGGCTACATCAATGGGACATAGTGGCTAGAATCCCAAGCCCACCTGAAAGGGGTTGTGGTCGGTTGAGCTGTGGAGAGCTTGGTTATAACTGTTTTGTACATAGGGAAGGCTCTCATCCCATGTGCATGGATGCTTTGAATTGTACATGCAAAAAATGTGTACAATCATCTTGTTGATGACCTTTGTCTGGCCATCAATTTTGGGATGGAAAGTTGTGGACTTGGTGAGCTTAGTGTCCAACATTGACCAAAGGCTGGACCAAAATGTGTTGAGGAACCTGTTGTCGCGATCTGATATGATAGATTATGGGATCCCAAAGTGCACCCACAGTCATTCAAAGAAGAGTTTAGCAATGGCTTCTGCTGTGATATTCTTCTTGTAGGCCGCCATAATGGCCATCTTTGAGAATCTGTCGATGACCAAGAAAACACAGTCATTTCCATGCTTAGTAGAATGAAGGCCTAACATGTAATCCATGGAGATGGATTCCCAAGGTCGACTACGGGTAGGTAGTGGAGTATAGAGCCCTTGCTTCTTGATGGTTGGTTTGGAAATGGTGCAAGCAGTGCAGGATCTAATGTACTTCCCGACATCCTGTCGAAGGTTCGACCAGTAGAAATACTTCTGCAATACTGCCACTATTTTCTCGACCCCAAAATGCCCAGCGACTCGACTGTAGTGTGCTTCCCATATCATCTTGGCACGCTCGCTTGAAGGAACACAAAGGTGTCCTAGGTAACATAATAGTGCATGTTGGAGGTGAAAATTTAGAACTTTCATACCCCCCAAGAGTGCCTTGTATGTGTGGCTGAATTCTAGATCGATCTTGTAGAGAAGCGGCCAATCAGAAGTCTCATGCCCACAAGAGTTGAGCATGGTGGTTATGTCCACGATCGATGGTCAGTTGAGGCAGTTTGCAACATTATTGGTGCTACCCTTCTTGTACTTGATGTTAAAATGAAATTGTTGTAGATATGTGAACCACTTCTGATGGCGATCGTTCTGCAACTTCCCTTTTGTATGTATGAACTGCAGGGGTCGGTGGTCTGTGTGGATGATTGTCTCCTTCCCAAAAATGTAATGCTTCCATTGTCGACAAGCCTGCACAATGGAATACATTTCTTTGTCATAAGTGGGATACTTTCGAACTGTGTCAGACAATGTCTCACTGTGATATGCTACTAGATGCCCCTGTTGAGTAAGAACTGCCCCAATAGCATAGTCAGAGGAATCTGTCTCGATCTCAAATGGTTGTTGCAAGTCTGGTAATGTGAGCATTGGGGCAAAACAGAGGAGATGTTTCAATTCTACGAACACCTTCTATTGAGATTCCGACCAATAGAATTTTTCTTTCACTCCTCCCTTGGTGATTTGACTCAAGGGCCAAGTGATATGAGAGAATCCAACATGAACCTGCAGTAGAAATTAGCAAGACCCAGAAAGATGCGAAGCTCTATTAGGGTGGTTGGGGCTGGCCAATCCAAAATGACTTGAATCTTGGCTGGATCCACATGCACCCCCATTTCATCAATAATGTATCCCAGATATTGAACCTGGGTCATGCCAAAAGTTCACTTCTCCAAATTGGAACACAACTTGTGTTGCCGTAGTGTTTGGAGGACTTCTCGGGTGTGGTGGAGGTGCTTTTCCCAAGTTTGGCTGAAGATCAAAATGTCATCCAAGTATACCACTACAAATGAGTTGGTGAATGGATGAAAGATGTCATCCATCAACCTCATGAAGGTTACGAGAGCATTTGTCAATCCAAAAGGCATGACGAGCCATTCGAAAAGGCCCCCCTTGGCTTTGAAGGCAGTTTTCCACACATCAGAGGGTTTGATTGGTACTTGGTGATACCCAGACTTCAAGTCGATCTTGCTAAAATATTTTTCCCCTTCAAGTTGGTCCAGAAGGTCATCAATCCATGTGATTGGGTACCTATTCTAGAAAGTGATCTTGTTTAGCACTCGATAATCAATACAAAGTCTCCAAGTCCCATCCTTCTTCTGTACCAACACAATCGGGCTCCCACAGGGCGATGAACTTGGCCAGATGTGACCTTTCTGCAGCAGCTCCTGAATATGCCTCTTGATTTCATCATTCTCTAGAATAGAGCACCTATAGATCGGTCCATTGGGTAGTGGCGCACCTGGGGTCGGGTCAATGGGGTGCTTGACCTGACAGTGTAGAGGCACCCCTATGGGTGAGGTGAAGATGTCCCCGTACTCCTCCACAACCTTGTACATTTTTTGTTGTCATGTAGAGGAGCCATTTATAGAGGTCGTGGCCACAGTCTTCTTCTTGCCCTAGGGGCAGATCATCAGGGAAACACATTTCCTGTTTTGGGAAATGAGCTTACTGCATTGTTTTGTAGTAACCAAAGAGATAGTGGGAGGTGGTGGTACCTCTGGTATCCTGTAAAATTTATTTCCCAAAGTAACAATGACAGTGCGAGGCTGGGACTCATACATAGCATGTCACTTCCACAAGTATGGTTGGCCTAATAATACATCAGAAACATCAATAGGAGCAATGTCACACAATACCACATCTGTGAAGGGCTTGATGCTATAGGGAAGGCAGCACTGTTGGTTGATGCGGAGATCCTGTCCTTGGTGAAGTCACCCGATGGTGTATGGTTGTGGGTGCGTTGTGGTCGGCAAGCCCAAACACTTCACGACATCTACTAAAATGAGGTTCTTTTGGATCCCATTGTCAATAATGAACCGTAGCGGGGAACCCTTTATCCACATCTGGGAGTGGAATAGATGCTCTGCCTCCTCTGGATCTTTTGGTTCCTCCTTCTGGATCTTCGTAGTGGCAATAGTGGAATTGGGCTCTACATCAATAATCTACTTCCCTTTTTCATTCACCTTGTCAGGTTCTGATTCAAAGTCGGAGAATGCATCTGATCAGAAGCCCTCATCTCGGCCACCAGTGACTAGTTGGCCCGACACTCACTTGTGTTGTGAGTGGAACTCTTATGGAACTCACACCACTTTCCCGTGTCCTTCTTTGGCTTCGTAGTGTTGTTTTTTTCTTGTGTCTTTGGCAGGTTGTCTTGGGCCACCATGCCTTGGCTTTTTCCTTTATTCTATGGTTTGGTGGCACCTTTCCCTTTCTTTTGATTCGCAAATCCAAAGTCTCGCTTCATCTGTTTGAATTTCTGCTCAATCTTGGCAGCATATCGGTATGTCGTACCAAGAGAGGAGATGTCAAGGAACTCCATTTCCTCCTGAATGTATCTGTGCAGACAACCATGATACTTTAGCACCAAATGTTTCTCTGAATCTTTGATACCCAACTTTGTGCACAGGGTATGGAACAAATTCGTTAGCTCATGCACATCTTGATCCCTTTGTTGCCGCAGTGTGGTCCATTGTATGTACTTGTCCTCATAGCTCCCCACGGGATAATATTGTTCCTTGATGGAATCTCGGAAATAATTCCAAGTGGGTATGGCTGAGAACAAATAGGGTTTTGTCTCATCCTTTTTCTCACAGTAGGTTTCCCACCAGTCCTTGACATGAGTGGTAGCTTTGAGGAGTGAAAAAATAATCTTCTCCCGGTCGAAAAAGTCATGAACTGAGAAATATTCTTCTAATAGATTCAACCATCTATCTATGGCATATGCATCTATTTGACCCTCAAATATGGGAATGTCAAAGTTTACTTGCACCTTAAATGGAGTCGTGCCTCCAGAGTGGCTGCTGGATGCAAATGCGCCGCTGGTGGGCAGTCGTTGAAGGATCTGGGAAAAGTTATCCATCATCCAGTTCCTTTGTTTTTCGAGGGCCTCCTCGAGCAATATTTTGATAGGATCTCCTGCTCCCTCATCTTTCTTTTCATCCCCCATGGGCGTCCGTCAGGGTTTGCAAGGCTGATCTTGAAAAGGTTCCACCAGATCGAGCCCTAACTCCTTATACCCCAACCTCGTTGGTGACATGCAGAGAAGGATCGAGAAAAAGCAGACCCTCTAATACCACTGATCCGGATTTATGAAGGAACACAACAAAATATAGAAATAACCATAAACATATAAATACAGCGGAAATAAGGCTTCATTTCATTAATATCAAATCACAGAAATATGCTTATAAACATGATGGAAATAAAATAGCTAGGGTGTTGGTAGAAAATCTCTGAGAAGAGATGTGGTAGCTACAGACCTCTAAACTATGTTACAATGAGGCTCGAGGGCCTATTTATTATGGAGAAATAATGGAGAACTCTAAACGTCCAAAAACCTAACCCTAGGAGATGAAGCGCCAAAACTATGGGCCCTGTTTGGGTAAATTGGTGTTTCAACTTCCCGGAGAAGTAACTTTGGCATACTATCTCCGTTTGGGGCTTCAAAATGGATCCAGAAGTTCAGGACCTGAAAAAATGCTAAAAATAGTAAGTTGTGAAAAAACTGAAAGAGACAATGGTGGGGCCCCAAGTGGAATAGGCGGGTGGCCACCAATATCCACCTGGATCAACTTGTTACCCTGATTAGCGAGCTTATTTAATAAATTTCACTAATGGATTATTATAGTATAAGGTGTGGAGGAACATTGGATCTTATATAGGTTTGCAGATGGGTTTTCACCTTGGATTTGGCCTTCTTATATGGGATCTGATCCCTTAATAGGGTCATAATGTCACTTGTAGGGTGAGCATTGAGGGCCATAGGCCTCCATCCATGAATATAATTTATTTCCATACCATGGGATTCTTCAACACCACCAACTTTATTGTATGTTCCCTAGTTATATATAGATGATGATGCTCGTAGACCATGTTTCCCAGCTAGCTACACATTTCACCCAACACTTGGCATTTGATCTAAGGCCCAGAGGAGGTTTTGCCTTTCATAGGGAGACATGGGAGGGAATGTGCCATCTTCTAGCCCTCATTGGTGGAGCATCGACTTGATCTTGAACCATTTGGAGACCCATGAGACCCATTTGGAGCCCACAAAGGCCAGATTGAGGTTTGGAGATATTTTGCAGCATTTGGAGAGAATACCCCTCTATTCATTATTTTTGAGGCCCTCACTCTCATCCTTAGCACATGAGATCTCACCCTGCCCTTCTAGGCCTTCACACTAGCCTAACATGGAACCAAGAAGGCTTATTCGATTTATTTTATGAGCTATCATGGTTGGCTTGTAACCATGGTTTGGTTACTATATATTTTAGGCATTGGAGGGTCTTATTATTTTCATTTTTGATCTCTTATATCATGTATATATAGATGACACCTAGCGTAAATCTATCCATCACACTTGGGATTTTCAATTTCTCATTAGAAAATTTTGGACTTGCAATTAGAGGATGAATTTGGATGGATTTGACGCATTTTGATGTTTGGAAATTTTCGTTATCTCTCTTGAAGCTTCTCTTTGGTATTCTTGTGGATGGATATATTCTTCATTTCCTTATAAGTGTTATTTAATGTTATATTTTTTATTTAACAAACTTCTTGTTCGGTATGTGATATATTCTTTCCAAGATCAACCCTGGTACGTTGCACCGGGAACAACAGGGGGGTGGCAGCACCCTGGGAAATTTTTTTCGGTGGGCGAACCCACCCATGGTTTTGTGCATGGGGTTGCACATGGTTTTGGAAGACGATAGTTTTTAGCCCCTGGTATTTTGTAGATATGGTCAAGGGAACTACGATTATGTTCTAATTCAGGGTTAATGGATTTGGTTTTATGTATGCTTTGGCATGTATATATATGTATTGTAACACTGAAAGGAATATAATGAAAAATAAAGCTAGTCGTCTTGATTTGGGATCCAGGGGAAAATCTATGTGTATATATGTTTTATGTTTTATGCTCTCGCTATTTTTTATTTTATGTTTTTAAGATTCATTGGTAGATAATTTATGTACAGGGTTAAAACCTACATTTGGTATCAGAGTTGTTTCGGCTTCAAGGTGATGCCTTTGCTACTGAGGGGTTTTTATCTCAGGCCTATGGTAGACCCTGTTTAGTGGGAGATCTATGCGATCGATTCTTGAGGTGAAAAAATATGGCGAGTAGTGGAAAGATAGATATTGAGAAATTTAATGGTCATAGTTTTGAGTTTTGGAAGCTCAAGATGGAGGACCTATTGGTGGATAAAGATCAATGGTTCGTGGTAGATTCAGGTACTAAACCAACAGTAATGTCAGATGAAGGCTGGAAGAAGTTGTTTTGGAAGGCAAAGAGCATAATACGGTTGTGTGTATCAAATTCGGTATTGTTGAATGTATCTGGGGAAGATAGGGCGAAGAATTTGTGGGAAAAACTTGGGACTTTGTACCAATCTAAGTCTATGGTGAATAAATTGTTCCTGCGGAAAAAGTTGTATAACCTAAGGATGAAGGATGGAGACTCAGTGACAGAGCATATGAATGCCTTCAATACTGTTGTAAGTCATCTGTCATTTGCTGAAATTAAAATCTCAGATGAAGATAATTGCATCAATTTTTTGTGTTCTCTACCAGATTCATGGGACAGTCTGGTTATTGCAATAGGTAGCAATACAAATACCTTGAATTTTGATGACATTGTCTTTGCCTTGCTGTTGGAGGAAATGAGACGGAGAAATATGGAGGGTCAGAATGGATATGCCTTATATGTACGAGGAAGGTCCTAGAATGGAAACAAGAATAAGGTTTCGAATGGGAGATCTAAATCTAGAGGGAGATCTAAATCACCTGGAAAGTTTGTAAAGGTGTGCTGGAAATGCGAAAAGGAAGGGCACTACAAAAAGGACTGTAGATCTAAAGCTCCTGAGAAAGGAAAGGGATCTCATGATTCTCCTTCTACAGAGGCTAAAACCACCTCAAACGGAGGTGGGGATGTTTATTTTTCTTCTTCTTCAAATACACATGTAGATCATGAGTCATGGTTGATTTTCTCGGGTGCATCCTTTCACTTGACTCCCCATAGGGAGTGGTTCTACGAGTATGAGAAATATGATGGCAGTGATGTCTTCTTAGGGGATGATAGGAAGGCCAAAATCATCGGACGTGGAAAATTCAAGCTGAAGCTGGAAGGTGGAAGGTTTAGAACACTTCCTGGTGTTCTTCACATTCTTATATTGGCCAGAAATCTGATTTTGTAAGCAAGATGGATGATGCAGGTGTAAAAATAGTGTTCGAGAAAGATACCTGTAAGATGGTTCCGGGAGTACTGGTATTAATGCGGGGAGTTTGGATTGGAACTCTGTACAAGCTTCAGGGCAGCGCTGTTATTGATGGGTGCAACAATTCTCTGGTTCTTGAAAGTGGAGCGAAAAGCCTAGCGGTCTCTAGAGAAAAGACCATGCTATGGCATCAAAGGCTTGGACATATTGGAGAGAAAGGCCTTCAGATACTGCATGGAAATGGTATGGTATAAGGTATTTATAATTTCTCTCTGGATTTTGATTTCTATGAACATTGTGTATATGGGAAGTAGAATCCGGTGATTTTTCCTTTTGGTGCTAAGAGGGCGAACAAGATATTAGAGCTTGTGCACAGTGATGTGTTTGGACTTGTGTCGGTTCCATCATTGGTTAATTATGTGTACTATGTTTCATTCATACATGACTTCTCAAGGAATACATGGATATATTTCTTGAGGAAGAAAACTGAAGTCTTTGATAGATTTAAAGAATTTAAGGCTCTAGTGGAAAGCTAGACAAAGAAGAAGATAAAGGTGTTGAGGACAGATAATGGTGGGGAGTTCTACAAGAAGGAATTTGAAGAGTTCTGTAAGAAGTGTGGTATAGCACGACAGAAGACTACTCCATACACACCACAGCAAAATAGAGTTGCAGAAAGAATGAACAGAACGTTGATTGTAATATTCCTAAATTCGCATGCAGCTAATTGGAATATTAATTTTTCTCTTGTCATTTAGTTAGATGAATAAATGGGTAGGGAGGCCCATAAATCTCTTTAGTAGGCATAAAATCCCTCTTAATATGAAAATGGATCATGTTTATAGTTGGATAAATCACCCTCATGTTTGAACAGGGGCTAATGCATGTGGACAAGGTCAAGTTTGACCAATTCAACAACACTGGTGTGGGGGGAGTGGATCATCAATAGAGATAGAGCAGTGTGAATGAGAGGAAGATTCCATGATGGTGGAAACCCTAATGAGTGGAACCTAAGGTGATAAGGCTCACATTTTTTTATAAGGAGGGAAAGGCAACCATAGTGAGGGATTATTGATTATTGATTTTATGGTCTGCATGACTATTTGCATTCTTCAACTGTTTAGTTAAGATAGTTGTGTTGTTTAGCACCGAGTGTTCCCGAGCGGGAATCCCATCTCCTTCCTTGAGAGGCCTCTTGGAGGAGTATTGTACCATCATTTCCACACATCCGGCATTCTAGCCAAGCTTCATTCTTCATCTACAACGGATTTTTTGCAGAGTATTGTGTTGTGTTGCAGGGTGTTGCAGTGGAGGGTTGAGAAACCCACTTACAGAGCTAGTTTTTCATAGGAGGAAGCATTCTTCTATTTGGGAGATCAGCAAGGGAGGTTATTTAGCTTTCTTTCACATCTTGGCACTAGGGAAACATTTTCCCATCACCTACAACATAGATTCACTCTTTGACTGTGTCATTTCAGTGAGCATTTGCAGTGGAGTTTTCAGTGCTTGATTTGGAGGGTGAGATCTTCAGTGTTAGGATCAGCCTTTAAATTTGAAGGATATATTGGAGGAGATATATTCATTTTATATATCATCTACAACCACCTTCATCCAGTTATTCAGTATTGGCTTCTATTCAGCCCTAGGGCTCCATTCCAACATTTTGGTATTTTTGTATATTTCAGGAAACCCTTTTTGGGTTGTCTTGAAAATGTGTTTGGGAGCTTCGATCTTTGTTCCTGGCATCATATGAGCCCTATAGTTTCATATATATGTATTGACACTTTCCAAAAATAGTTTTATCTAATAAAATTGTGTTTTCATAGCCTTGGGCATTATTGTGTAGCAGTGTTCTTTATGTTTCATGTACATGTTCTCTTGAGGCTTGTTTTGGCCTGAATTAAGTGATTATTTCCTCGAGGACTTGTATACATTTTTATGCTATGATATTAATATGATGGTTATATGATCTTCTTACATGTTATGTTTTGATTTATCACTACTCTTTCAGTTTTGTGTTCATATATTTTTGCTTCCCCATTTTGGAATATTATAATGGTATCGAAGCTTAATCTTAGCTCAGCCTATGGATCTCAGCCATTATGCTATCAGGAGATTAAGAAGAAGGAGAAAGAGATGAGGAGGATGGAGAGAATGAGTTTTATCTCATCTCTTTTTATATCTAAGAAAGACCTCACCAAGGAGGTCAAGCAAAGAAAAATGGAGAAAATAAGTGAAACCACATTAAGTTTTCAAGATGAGGAAGGTCCATGTACTTCCTATCAGCAAAAAGAAGATCCAGTATTTCATAGAGCTCCAAAGAAACATACTATGACCTTTTATTTTGAAGACAAGAGAAATAGAGATGGAGAACACTTATATCATGAGATTATAAGTGAACATCTTGTAGAATATAAGTCTCAACCTACAACTTTCAAGGAGAATCTAACTCTCTCACAGTTCATTTAGCTCAAAGAAGAAAGGAGACCTTGTAGAAATAGAATAAAAGAGGGCAATAGATTTATATTGTCTACCTTTGATGGGTCATCCTCATGCACGGTAAGGGCTTGGGGAATGAATTTGGATGCATTTTTCCTCCTACATCCAGTAGTAGAGAAAGAAGTTGTTGAGATTGCAGTGCTACACCTTGAGGGTGAAGCAAACATTTGGTGGTTCAGTCATTTGAGTGATGCAAAAGTGACCGCATATGCATATTTTACTCAAAGGTTGATCAAGAAGTTTGATAAGAAGAAATAAGAGGAGAAGAAGCCTTCACTACCACTTGCTGCAAGAGCACTTTCATTAGGAGAAAGAACCCTTGCATATTTGTAAAGTGGTCTTGATCTCTTCACATATAGAGTCCCGTGCATTATTCTGGAGATGCATGAGGAGGAGGGGACTTGTACCAGTGTTGATGTAGCCATAGAGGAGAATCCATCATCATCAGTAGTTGGGGAAGTCATCACACCAGAGGAAGGAACCCTTGTAGCAATACAATATGTTCCCAAGCATAACCAAGGTATGTAAATGTTTCCAATTTCTATTATTTCAGCACATCTTATGGAGATTTTTGGGAATATGCCATTGCATGAACTAGGGTCAAGACACACTACTGATTTGGAGTAGAAAACTATCAATGTGCTGAGGAGCCTTGATTTTTTCAAGGAGGAGATGTACATTCATCCTAGTGTGTCATTGTTGAGTTGCACACAACTCTTGGGGTTGGAGTGTATATTTTTGGAGGATAGGATGAGCATTGTCCTAAAAAATCCAATACAGAACTATATTTTTAGCATTGAGCACGAGCATGAGACAGAAAATGCACCATTATGGAGATCAACAGTGTTTTCATTGAGCAATATTGATGATTTGGGGGCCCAACTATTATGGGAGAATTCTAATGATCATTTTACTTGTGTGATATTGGATGGGCAGAGGATTGATGAGAGGCATCTTATCTTTCATGGTTGTGATGGATATTTCTTGATGAGCATTTCACAACTCAATGAGAAGCCTTTGCCTTCGACATACTTGGATCCCTATGGATTCAACATGGTAATTGATGAGTGGTCTTCACTTGGGGATCTTCAAGAGATTACATTTCAACATCCCATGAAATGTAAAGGTAGAAATCTAAAATGGGAGGATGTTATTCTCCATTGGAGGAGTACCAAGATGGAGCATGGTATGAGACACCCACATTTGGATGAATGGGTGTGGATGGTAAGCAAGAGGCTGGTGAGTCACCTACATATCTATGACATAGGGCAACAGGAGGCATGGCTGCGTTGGCTACTCTTGAAAGAGTTTGGCCATCATGTGACATATCCTTCTTCTAAGGGTATGATGGTGGATGTAACATGGCATGGCACTTGCATCATATGGTAGCAGGGATTTTGGGTGCATTGTGTTGGTATGACATTCTTCATGTCAAACCTCATATTTTCACCTGATGATTTGTATGATGGAGGTGTGAGCGGGTAGCAAGAGCTATTGTTGCTTCAGCTACTCTTGGAAGAGTATGGGCAGGATTTCCCCCATACTTGGCATGATATTTCAGGAGAAAGGGATGGCACAATCAAAGTGAAAAGAGGCTACCCTTCAGCATTGAATCGGGATCAGGAGGTAATTCCACATAGGAAGATGACTCCCACACATAACAGCATGATGGTGGTTGAATTTGGCATATGGCATGTCAAAGAATGGAGTCATGGAGTGGCAAGAGCCTTATCACTAAGGCCAATAGTGTTGTCACTTGGGAGTATTCATCGATTGATGGAGTGTTCCAAGGGGAGTATGCATCCCTTCATTTTTTATATCTTTATTAGGAGATTCTCTTTGGAGGGCTCATCCATGGACCTCACTTTCAGCCTACTCACTATGCATGGTAAGAAATGTATTTATGTACTTATTGATCATTTCATAAAGTATTTTCATCTTCTCACCATCTATGTACAGTGCATTGCTCCACAAGAGGGCAAGATTATCTTTGGGTTTCATGGTCATTCTAGAACCAACATTTGTGCGGGAGATAACCCTTCTTTGCACAAACTTGGGCAAGGGTGGTGTTATTATTATTATGCTCATATAATATATAATTCCATTTAATACCTCATAGTAGATGAGAAAACATGCACAACTAGCAACTTGTTAGGATAAAACTTGCCACATGATGTTATAAAAAAATGTTGGTAAAACTGCATTGTATCCACTGGAGAAACCACTGGTACCATCCAAACTTTCACATAACCTTAAAATTTTTTCTTATTTTGATACCATATGGTGATGATGTACCATTCACTTTGTATGGGATGGTTTGGGCCAACATGGTTCATGACTCTAGACAGAGGATCTTTGAAGATTCAGTCTTCTGCTTGCCTCTTGAGGGAAAAATTATTGTACCCCAAAATTAGCAGCTACTCTACACTTATCATAATTGGAGAGAGATATAGCATGAGATGGACAATTTGGTCTATCAAGTTTAGCAATGCAGCCCACCTTGTTTGCAGGAGCCTAAGGTGGACGAGATTTTTCTGAGTTACCATTTTGTAGGGTGGCTCATTTTGTATGGATATTGATAGCTTGGGGATGGGAAGTTCACATGGAAATGATAGTTCCCAACATATTTCAGATTCCATGCCTCAATAAGACCTCTAGACAACACATTTTTTCCTCCATGGGTGTTTTACTTCTACATGATGATAGCTATTTGGGATGGTTACCAAAAGCTAACTTGCATACTTGGGAGGGGCAACTTGGAGATTTATTGATGAAACAACATCTTGTTCCTTGGAGGAGTTTATCATTTGAGGATGCTACAGGGGCAGGAGAGGAGGCTATTCAGTTCTATCCATGTATTTTCTTGAGGACAAGCAACATTTGGGAGGGGAGGACTGTAATATTCCTAAATTAGCATGCAGCTAATTAGAATATTAATTTTGCTCTTGTCATTTAGTTAGATGAATAAATGGGTAGGGAGGCCCATAAATCTCTTTAGTGGGCATAAAATCCCTCTTAATATGAAAATGGATCATGTTTATAGTTGGATAAATAAACCTCATGTGTGAAAAAGGGCTAATGCAAGTGGACAAGGTCAAGTTTGACCAAGTCAACAACGCTGGTGTGGAGGGAGTGGATCATCAATAGAGACAACACAGTGTGAATGGGAGGAAGATTCCATGATGGTGGAAACCCTAATGAGTGGGACCCAAAGTGAGAAGGCTCAAATTTGTTTATAAGGAGGGCAAGGCATCCATAATGAGGCATTATTGATTATTGATTTTATGGTCTGCATGACTATTTGCATTCTTCAGCTGTTTAGTTGAGATTTTTGTGTTGTTTAGCACCGGGTGTTCCCAAGCGGGAATCCCATCTCCTTCCTTGAGAGGCCTCTTGGAGGAGTATTTTACCATAATTTCCACACATCCAGAATTCTATCCAAGCTTCAGTCTTCAGCTACAATGCAGTTTCTGTAGAGTATTTTGTTGTGTTGCAGGGTGTTGCAGTGGACGATTGAGAAACCCACTTCTAGAGCTATTTTTTCATAGGAAGAAGAATTCTTCTCTTTGGAAGATCAAAAAGGAAGGTTATTTATATTTCTTTCACATCTTGGAAGTAGCCCAACATATTCCCATCACCTACAATGCAAATTCCCTCTTTGACTGCATTATTTCGGTGAGCATTTGCAGTGGAGGTTTCAATGCTTGATTTGGAGGGTGGGATCTTCAGTGTTAGGATCAACCTTTCACTTGAAGGATATATTGGAGTATATATATTCATTATATATATCATCTACATCCATATTCATCCAGTTATTTAGTAGCAGCTGCTATTTAGCCCTAGGGCTGCATTCCGACATTTTGGTATTTTTGTATATTTCAGGAAAACCTTTTCGGGTTGTCTTGAAAATGTGTTTGGGAGCTTAGGACTTTGTTCCCGACATCATATGAGCCCTATAGTTTCAGATCTATCTATCGAAACTTTCCAGCAGCAGTTGTATCTAATAAGATTGCGCTTTCATAGCCTTGGGAATTATTGTATAACAGTGTTCTTTATGTTTCATGTACATGTTCTCTTAAGGCTTTTTTTGGCCTGACTTGAGTGATTATTTCCTCATGGACTTGTATACATTTTTCTACTATGATCTTAATATGATGGCTATATGATATTATTACATGTTATGTGTTGAATTATCACTTCTCTTTCCAGTTTTGTGTTCATATATTGCTTCTTCTCCATTTGGGAATATTACATTGATGGAAAAGGCAAGAAGCATGCTCAGTGGTACCAGGTTAGGAAAATAATTCTAAGTAGAGGTAGTGGACACTACATGTTATCTGGTTAATAGATCACCTTCACCAGCGTTGGAGGATAAGACTCCACATGAGGTATGGACTGGTAAGAAACCCTCTCTTTCACATTTGAGGGTATTTGGATGTGATGCATATGTACATGTTCCAAAGGAGAAAAGGAAGAAGTTGGATAATAAATCTGAAAGGTGTGTCTTTATTGGGTATAAGGATGGTTTAAAGGGTTACAAGCTTTGGAACCCAAAAATAAGGAAGGTTGTGTACAACCGAGATGTGGTGTTCAAAGAGGTGAAAGATGATGTTAAACATGAAGTCCTACCAAAGGAACCTCAGAAGATGGAGTTTGAGCTAAAGGAGGATGAATCAAACTCTACAACAAAAAAATATTTAGAAGAGGAAGAGCCACAAACTCTAGCTACGAGAAGATCAGTTCTGGAAAGAAGGCAACCAGAAAGGTACAATCCATCTTCTTTCTATTCAAATTTTTCTTTAATTATAACTGATGATGATCCCAGAAATGTCAGGGAGGCAGTAGAATCAGAGGATGGAAAACTCTGGAAGGAGGCCATGGTTGATGAAATGGCATCCTTGCACAAAAATGAGGCATGAGATCTGGTGGAGTTGCCAACTAGAAGGAAGCCCATCAGGAGGAAATGGGTGTTTAAGAAGAAGATGAATTTAGAAGGCAAGGTGGAGAAATACAAAGCTCGATTGGTAGCAAAAGGTTATTCCCAGGTGTTGGGAATTGATTTTGGTGATATTTTTTCTCTTGTTTCCAAAGTTACTTCTACTAGATTACTTTTATCTATTGTTGCTGCATTTGATTTTGAGGTAGAACAGATAGATGTGAAAACAACATTTCTTTAGGAGGATATGGAAGAGGAGATCTACATGAAACAACCTGAAGGATTTATAGTGAAGGGGAAGAATGAACTGGTATGCAGGTTAAAGAATTCTTTGTATGGGTTAAAACAGTCACCAAGGATGTGGTATCAGAAATTTCATACCTATATATGGGGACATGGCTTCACCAGAAGCAAGGAGGATCAATGTGTTTATTTTAAATTAATTGGTGACCGTGTTATTTATTTGGTCTTGTATGTGGATGATATGTTGTTGATTGGAAATGACAAAGAAATTATCCAAGATTTGAAGACCCAACTATTCTCCAAATTCGACATGAAGGATCTTGGTGCTGCAAACTATATTTTGGGCATGGAAATCAAGAGAGATCACGCAAAGAGGAAGCTCTAGTTAAACTAGAGGAAGTATGTCAAGACTATATTGCAGAGGTTCAATATGCAAGATAATAAACCGGTGAATGTTCCTATTCCTGTAGGTGTAAAACTGTCTGCTGAATAGTGTCCCAAGACACAAGAAGAAGAGGATATGTCCCGTGTTCCATATACAATTGTAGTGGGTAGCCTGATGTATGCAATGGTATGTACTAGACCATACATTGCACATGCAGTGGGAGTATTGGGCAGGTTTATGTCAAACCCAGGGAAGGAGCATTGGAAAACAGTGAAGCGGGTTTTCAGATATTTGTGTGGCACTAGTGATTATGGCTTGTGCTACCAGGGAAGACCAGGACTGGAAAGAGTTTTGGACCTTCGTGGTTTTGTTGATGCAGACTGGGCTAGAGATCTGGACCAAAGAAGATCTACAAGTGGGTATGTGTTTAGCCTATTTGGAGGTGCAGTCAGTTAGATGAGTAAAATATAGTTTATAGTGGCTCTTTCAACTACAGAGGCAGAATACATGGTAGCCACTCATGCAAGCAAGGAATCATTTTGGTTGCAGAGATTGTGTTCAAGTATGGGGTTGGTGCAGCGAGCTATAAGGATAGACTGTGATAGCCAAAGTGCAATTTTCTTGGCTAAGAACCCTGTTTATCATTCAAATACAAAGCACATTAATGTTCAATATCACTTTGTGAGAGATATGGTTGAGGATAAAAGGGTGTTGCTGGTAAAGGTGGACACTTTGAAGAATGTTGCAAATGCATTAACGAAATTTGTATACACTCAGAAGTTCTCTTGGTGTAGAGAAACAATGGGTGTTGCAGAGCTGCACTGATTATTAAGCTCTTATGTGGCCCCCTACGGAAAGAAAACAACATGTGGGAGAATTTTGGGTATGTGTTATATTATTTCCACGATTAGCCCCATGCACCATTGTGTCAAGCATAGCAGGGGGGTCACGGGGGGGGGTGTAAAACCCCCTTTTCAGGGTCCGGGGCAGCGTCCCAAGAAAAAAATTCGGTGGCCAGACCCACCCATGGTTTTTTGCATGGGTTTGCACATGGTTTTGGGGGACGATGGTTTTAGACCCCTGGTATTTTGTAGATTCGATCAAGGGAACTATGGTTATGTTCTAATCCAGGGTTAATGGATTGGGGTTTTTATATGCTTCAACATGTATATATATTTGTTGTAGCACTGAAAGGAATATAATGAAAAATCAAGTTGGTCGTCCCGATTTGGGATCCAAGCGAAAATCTTTTTGTATATCTATTTTATGTTTTATGCTCTCGCTATTGGTTATTTTATGTTTTTAAGATTCGTTGGTAGATCATTTATGTACAGGGTTAAAACCTACACTTCTAATGCATGGAATATTTTTTTATGGTCTTTAATGCAATGTTGCATGATAATCCCCACCCAAGGATCCAAGTCTCAAACCGCGACCCATATGGATCCTTGGGAAATACTCCTGCGAAATCGTGGATTCAAAAATAGGATCCATGATTCTTCCATTTTGAGGTGATTTATGGAAATTTGGAACCATGCGAGCCTTATCTACGGTTTCAAATTCCTGATCCAAAGATCCAAAAAAGGATCCTCTGTGGATTTGTGGAGTTTCGAGCATGGATCTATGTGGATCGCCATTGGATCCAAAGGGAGATGGAAAATTTCTGAGGGCTCTAATTTTTTTTTTCTCTCTGACTTAATTTGGGTTGGCGCTTCTCGGATATAACCAAGGTGCTACCTTGATGCTTCCTAGATGCTCCCTCATGGTAATGTTAAATTATTAAAGTAAAAGGACCAGTCCTTTTACTTTAATTTTTAACATTACCATGAAATGACTCAGGATGTTTGAGAGTTATTCCAACCTCATTGGACTTCATATGGAGAAAATAGAATTTCATATCCTATTCAAAATTCAGCAAACATAACATTTTTTAGGAATTCCAGATCAATGAGATTGTGGCATTTCATTAGATTAAATCATGTATGAGGGTATTTTATCTAAATTTAATCAAGAGCACCAAGCCCTATATGTGCTCATGTACCCTAGTGTTGGTGGTGTTAATAGTTGAACTCCTTTGTCACTGCCTTAGAAAAAAATTACCTTTCAATAAAGCCAAAAACATTGATCAAGCATGTTAAGCTTTTTCCACCATACTTTAAGGCATGGATTAGGTAGTTTGATCAAAATTTGGAAATGTTGACTAATATCCCTAGACAATCGAGGTAGAGGAAAAGGCGAGACAAGAGGATAAGAGTATAGATTCTAGATGGTTGATGCATCTAGATGGTTTATGCTCAAGTAATTAATCATTTATGCATAATGCATACCATATCTATCTTGATTTATGTACAAATATGCATGATTTCATATCTTCTACAACTAATTTGGTATTTTAGATCATGTTTTTTAAAATATAAATGCAAAAAAATAATATACATATATAGTAGATGCTTCCGAGATGCTTCACTTCCTATATTTTTTTGAAATGATGCTTTCAGATATTCACTTCCAAAAAAATTCCCCGCTTCATGCAAAATTGCTTTAATATGCTCTAATTAATGAAATTTTGTTAGAACATTGAAGGTATTAGAAATTTTTCATGTGTTATTCATGTATAATGAATGAATGAATGTTCCTTGAGGTTACATTGCATTTTTCATCCTTGAAACTCCACTAATAATTTCCATCGAAGTATAAAAATATAGAATTCTTTTCTAGCTACTTCATTAGGGCTAGCAAAGCTGCTTCTTGGTATCCTTGAAGAGGGAGTTTCCAAATCAAGGTTATCTCTCACTCCAATTCTCCCAATTGCTAGGCACTAGTCTTAAATCTTCGGTGATCAATCTTAACTCAATGAATCATCTTTATTTTCACCTATTTCTCACCTCTTTTCCTCATCCCTTTAATGATAAGGAGGCCTCTCTAGCGCTTGTTGCAAATTCCAAAAGAGGAGGGTATTTTGAATTCTGTTTGGACAGGACTCTTCCTTAGTGAATCCTCTAGGCATATGCAAGTTTTAACAGAATTCCTCAAAGGTTTGTGTTTAAATACTTATTGAAGTATATATTTCATAGCCTTTTTTGTTCTTTACCTTGACCTTGGATGAAATTATATATCGTTAAATATCTCAACCATAGGTCTTGTGCAGTCTTCATTTCAAAGGGTTTTTCTTGGAAAGTCTTCCTAAATTCTCCCAAAATATCACAATTCTGAACCTTTCCATTGAATGATCCTCCTTTCCTCATTTCAAATATATTATAGATACATATATCACAAGTGAGGAATACTAGGACTCCTCCTGTCAGTGAAAGTCTGAGAAGATAAGGGGACTTAGGTTGCGGTGACAGTGGGCCTCTATCCTAAGGTGTTGTTTTTCCCTCTAGCTTTAGCCTATTTACTAGGCCTGCTAGTTTGTGCAACAACATGCATCTACCAAAATTAAAAACTAACAGTTATGTAAGTTTGGGATATGGAAAAGAAGAATTTATACAATATTGCAAGACAATTGAAACAAAAGAAGCTTCAAAACAAGATCCCAACCTATTATGTAAACAATATATGCATGGATATGGCACATCACTCCATGATGGTGAGAATGAATGCAAGTCAGAATCAAGAAGGGTACAAACTTTCAATTATGGGAAAAGAATCAAGACAAAATTCAAGGCATATCCAAAGAGATATTAAAATACCAAAGGAGGAGGTAAAACATGTTTCCCTCATTAGACTTGTGCAAAATAAAAGGTATGGCAAGTACTTCAATGTTTTCTTTTATTATGAGAAAAATATACATGTATCACAAAGTTTATGGTATGCATATCCATGTATATTTTGTGGATTAAATAACCATTATGTCACTAAATTTTGGAAGAGGAAGTCCTTATAGAGGAATATTATGTCGACTAGGAATGTATCAAGATGTGAATACTACTCTTTAAGTAAATATATGGAGAATTTCAATAAATATTTGATGTCCAATAAAGGGAGAAAAAACTATTACATCCACTGTAATATGAGTGGTCATTGGGTTGATAAGTGTTGTAAGTTTCATCCACAACTTCAATTGAAACATTGAAAGGGAGTTGTACAATCATCCATTAAGAAATAAGTTGCATATGAAAGATTTTTTCAAGTACCAATAGTACAAGAGGAAGCCCATGAAGAAGCTCACGTATCCAAGGATTATTCCATCAAGAGGAGAAACCCAAAGAGGAATATCCACTGGAATGGATCAGTAAGAGATGGATATCATTTTTGGATAGCTAATTTTTTCATGCTTATGTAGCACCTCCAAATAATTTGTTTTGTTTCATTTTATGAGAAAGTGTGGAGGAAGATCACTCATTAAGAGTGAAATATGGAGTAGTCATCTCAAATGAAAAGATAAATCCATTCTTATGTCATTGATGTCATTTAGGTAATGTTTGCAATGTTGTAATTTTTGCAATATTTGTAACCCATGTTGCATGTAAGACTTTTTGTGGGACACATGAGCGGGCCTAGTAAATAGGCTAAAGCTAGAGAGCACAACAACACCCTGGGAAAAAGGCCCATTGTCACCACAACCTATGTCCCATTCTATTCTCGGATTTTCACCAATGAGGGGAATCCCACTATCCCTCACTTGTGATAGATGTTGCTAATATAGATTATAAGTGAGGCAATGTGGCTCATTCAATGCAAATGTTTAATGAAAGTATGAGCTTTGGGAGGAGCTAGGAGGACTTTCCAAGAAAAACCCCTTGAAAGGAAGACTGCCCAAGGCCTAAGGTTGAGATATTTGATGAGATAAAAGTTCATCTAAGGTCCAAGATAGAAAAGAGAAAATGTTATGATTTATATACTTCAATAAGTATTGAATCTCAATCCTTCAAAGAATCCCCAAGTTGAAGGCTAGCACCTAGGTTTCTTACTTGGTGTGATGGCTAGGGCATCAATTATATTGAGGTTTCACCATGAGAATTTATTTAACTCGAGAGGAGATCTAAAGGAACACCAATGCAAAATATTTTCCAAATAGCTTTGCAAAATATCTTCCCTAATGAAATTCGCACCAAGACCTAGGGAGGCATCCTTATCCTTAAGTGGATGATGAAATATGTGAAATAAAGGTGAAAAATAAATATTTTTCAAGTATAATATGATCCCCAAGGATATCAGACCTCGTGCCTTCCAATTGGGAGAAATGGAGTCAAGATAAACCAAGAAATGGAAATTCGCTCTTCAAGGAGACTTAGAAGGAATTTCGCTACCCTTGATGGAATTAAAAACAAAACAACTTCTGTATTTTTATACTTCGATGACACTTGTTGTGGAGTTTCAAGGATGCAAATACAATCAATCCTCTAGGAACATTAATTAATTAATTGTCCAATGAGTAACACATGCAAAAATTTCCATTGGTTTTCAAAGATTAAAATAAATCGCACTAAATAGGGCATATCAATCACCAAATCAGAAATATAATATTAAATAGAACTTTCAAGATAAAGAAGAATGTAACCATGCACAAAATTGGCAAATATAAGCTCCATGAATGCTAGAAAAATGATCCAAACTTCATAATTCATCAATGACATCCAATTTTATCCTCTAACTATAGGTATGAATTATTTTATATAGATATTGAAGATCCATAGTGTGACGATTTGAGAGAGTGTAGCTCTCTCTTATTTATACATGTTGTATGAGTTTAAAAATTAAAGAAGAAGTCCCTCCAATGCTTAAAAGTTTAGGTAACCCACCCATGGTTACAATCGAACCATGATAGCTCCTTAAACAAATTGAATTATCCTTCTTAGGGCCATGATAGGATGACGTGGAGGCCTAGAAGGGAAGCGTTGAGGCTTCATGTGCCATAAAGTAGAGTGATGGCCTAAAAAATAGTGGAAAATAGGGGGATGCCCTCCAAATTTTGAAAAACATCTCCAAACCCCAATTTGGGCTCTGTGGGCTCCAAATGGGTCTCATGGGTCTCCAAATGGCTCGATATCAAGTCAATTCTCCAACAATGAGGGATAGAAGATGATACATGCCCTCCCATGTCTCCCCAAGAGAAAAAAAACCTCCTCTAGGCCCTGGATCAACTACCAAATGTTGAGTGAAATGTGTAGCGGTCTAGGAAACGTGATCTAAGTTCATCATAATATTTTTATAACTGGGGCACACACAAGAAATGTGGTGGTGTTGAAGAATCCCATGGTGTAGCAATCAATGCTCTGCAATGCTGGAGGCCCATGACTCTCAATTCTCACCCTACAAGTGTCATTATGACCCTTTGCAGGGCTTGGATCCCATATAAGGTGGCCAATTCCAAGATGAAAAACCACCAAAATTCTTGTATAAGATACAAAGTGTCTCCTCAGCTTGCAATACAATAATTCATTAGTGTGATTGAGTAAATAAGCTTGCTAATCATGGAAATAGATGGACACTTCATAGTGGCATGCCCTTCCAAATGGGTTTTTAACATTACTAATGTTACCTTCCTTGACAAGAGAGGCTAATGAAGGACCCTATTAGGTGGTTTCAACCCCTAAGGGAATGAAAAATCCATGGTACATACATCAAATGGAAGGTGTCATGTGAAATAGTGATGGAACGAAGTGGGGAAAAGGGGAAGGCTTTAAGCCACATGTCATGGTACAAGGGTAGCTATGATAAAGGAGGCCCACATCTTGAGTACATGAATGTAGGAGGAAGTTTCCATGTCCCCTCTAATTGAAATTAACAAGAAACACCACCATTTTTGTTATTTTGGTTATAAAGACACCAATTTTGGTTGAAAACTTGAGAAAAAGTGGATAAAATAAGGGGGCACTCAATTTTAGGAAAATAGAGACACCCACTTTGGAGAAAAGAGAAAAATCATGGAGCTAGTGGAAGGTGGAAGTCACTCCATGAATAAATATGCACCCCTTGGGGAGTTTGACTTTGAGGGAAAAGGAGGAAGAAGGAGGTTTGTTGGGTGGAAACTACAAGGAGGGAAAAAGGGGTTTAAATTACAAATAGGAGGTGGAGCACTCAATTTGGGACCTTTTTCTCATTTGATGTCTAAACAATTGTTTGATCAAGTTGTTTAGCTAGGTCAAAAAAGTGTTGTACAACACGGGAGATTTCCAAGCGAAAATCCGAACCTACCTTCAGTGGACCACGAGTTTCCCCCCTAGGAGGATTCTCTTGCAACATTAGAGGGTTTTTCCATGTGACAATACAAGTGATTTTGATTAAATTCTGGAGTAGACTATGAATAATATTAGAACTCGCACTTCTTGGATCGACTGTCATAAGTCAGATCTCATGTCAGGATTTTGAAGGGAATTATTTCTCACATTTTTTAGGTGGATTAGAGTGATAACAATGCCTAATTTTGCGGTTAATCAGAAAAAAAAAACACTTGCTACCTAGGCCCTTCGTGGGCCTACCCTAGGGTCAAATTGGGAAAATTCATGGGAGCTTGGGGCTAGTGTACTTGTGCTGGGAAGGGGCTGAAATTTACAGAGTTAATTGGAGGGAGTTTTTGTTGGGATTTTCTAGTGGATTAATGATCAGGTGCTTAGTATTTAGCTCAAAAATAAAAGTTTTCAGAATTGATCAAAACTAGGACGACATCGTAGATCTCATCACTAGGATTCCAACGCAACTCGTTTCATCAAAATCCGAGTTCGTATGAGTAAGTTATGGCATGTTGTCCGTTACTCAAACAGCGAAAAAAATTGCAAATTGGACAAGTTGCTAACATGGTAGCTGAGTCGGCAAAAAGGAATCTTCTAGGAATATTTTTCAGGTTTCTGCCAATGAGGTTGTGACAAGTGGCACTCTATAATTCGCCAATTTGGTCTATGTGGGGGTAAATTTCCTAATGGTTCTAAAGTGGAAATTGTGCTTTTTATTTTTATTTTTTTTATTTATGATTTAATATATATATATATATATATAATATTTTATATATATTATATATAAATTATATTAACTATATATAAATTTTATTTAAAAGCCAAAATTGTTAAAAACTTGAATCCACGTTCAAAAACCACATCAAAAGTTGCAATGCCATCTGCATAGTTTGTTTAAGGTAAAGTCTACGAGATATATAAATATCAACGCAATTAAAGTTGGATATAAACATAAAGCCAAGGTTCGTATTCAAACCTATGCCAAAGTTCCGCTACAATATGGTTCAAATTTAATTCCAAAGGTTCGTGGTAAATCAAATGCCTAGTATATAGTTTTGACGAATTGATTAAACCCAAAGGTTCACGTATTATTATGGTCTGAATGGATTAAATGAATGCAAGGTCGCAAAATTTTTGTGGTAACACCGCCAGGTCGGGTTTGAACCCTGGACCTCCACTCCACAAACCATCGCCTACACAACCAAGCCACCGGCGGAAGTTTTGAAATTCATTGGCATAATTAATATTTAAAGCTTATGCAGTGTGACCAATGGAGCATGGAGGGGCCAATCCACAGCTAACCCCTCCACCATGAAACCGTATCAATATGACCAGCGCCAAGGGCTACCACTAAGCGCATTTAGTGTGAGATTAATTAATTTAATTTGCAGCTAAATTTAATTAAGCCCAGTTTAAATTGGCAGAGATTCTGGAGGCGCCCCTAATTTCGGTGGAGGTTTAAATTTAGCGGACTTATTTGGAATATTTCCAGATTTGGAGGCAATTTCCTAGGGAGATTTGTTTTCGCCATAATGGAGGCAATATTCGACCATTTTTTGGAAATTGAATAGTAAATATTAGATGATTTTGGCATTCCAAAGACAATGGTATAGGTTTCAGAGGTTGAAAACGACTTCTACATGTGTTTTTTCTATAGGGAAGTTCAAGGGAGCCTAGAGCCACCGGGAAGGAGGTCAAGTCTAGACTAGCCAAAGTCAGTTGTTAGTAATTGGATAATCATTTTTATATGATTTGTATGTTATGAAGACAATAGAATAGGTTTCAAGAGAAAATGAATATTGTACACAACACCTTTGCCAAAGTTGAGCTAATACAAGACGCCCAAGATATTGAGCTGGACCAAGGAGATGTAGCCCAGGAGGGGTGAACTCCTTCATCAAAAAATTGTGCTGATGGATTTGTTTATGGTTTGTTATAAATATTTATGTTTTTGTTCATTTCTTACTTATGTTGTTTATTTGTCATTAATTTCAACATAAAACACAAGACAATTTCATATTTTGACACTCACCCGCACCAAAGAAACTAATGCACCACAAGCAAACAAGAAGCAAATAAAATATAATTCTAAACTTTTAATTAGCACAGGAAAAATAACATATTAGGTTCAAATCAAGGTGGTATTAGAGCCCGGTTGAAATAACATCAGGTTGCTTAAGGTTATTTGCTTTCTTTGCTAGAGTTTGTGCAAAAGAGTTTTAATGGTTGCAATTTTTTGATGCTTTCAAGGTTAATATTGCATAGAGGAGGGGGGAAGATATTGGTAGCTAGTCCTGAGATTAGGACCAGAAGAAGGAGAGATGAGAAAGAATAATCTTCACCCAATATTCCACTCAAAGCTACACTTGAAGCACCTCAAGTTCCATCTCCATCAGTTGATATTGAAGAGGTACAAATTGCACAAGAAGTTGAAGTGATTTGAGAGGTACAAGCATCAGAGAAGCTTGAATCCTTAGCCATTATGTCGGGACATGAAGAGACTCATGAACACTCTAAAGAAGAGGATGTTAAGAGATACTTAAAATACATGAAAAGAATGGTTAAAATCATGTTTGAAGCATTCATTGCAGAAAGAGAAGGAGGAGGTTCTAAGTTCCCACATGGAGAAGGAACTTAAAATGATAAGAAGGATGAAGAGAAGAGTTCAAATGGTAGTGGAGGAAAGCCACTGTTATGCAAAATTGTGATCTACAGATAAACCAAATTCCCTAAGTGTGGTGTTTCTCACTTAGAACAACAGAGAAAAGAATAACTATCACTTTCTCTAAAAAAAGCAGATATACAGAATGGTAAAGGATCCTACTTGTGATTCAATCGCTTCTCCTTCTCCTTTTGCCATTGTTTCCATCACTGTCAATCCAACCCAAGCCGCTATATTTATTCCTCCAAACACAAACAGAGAACAACAAATAACATGCAATATACAAGATGTCTACTTATCTTACTCAAATCAAATCGATTAGATATGAAATACATACATCATTCAAGAATACATTGCACAAGAAATAGAGACATATGTATGGGAAAATGAACATCAATCTTTATTAAAGAGTATAAGGGGAAGATTACAACCAATGGATCAATTTTTTGTCAAAATTATCTAACTTCATTCCAACCTCATCACATCCAGCATTATCCCATCAGCATATCAATAATTTCACTCTCTTATCAAATGAGAATCAACAACATAAGTTTACCAAAATTCTTCTTCCCCTAGCACTAGGATGAGTGCTCAATTTATAAGGAAACTGATGGTAGTTTCTCAATGAATGACTTTATTATAATAGGCAATACATGTTTCCAAGTTCAGAGGCGTTAGATGGACACTTGGATTCGAATTTTGACACATATGGACTCTTCTAGAAGACAATGGCCATGTGGAGATTCTCGGAACAATGAAAATTCCGCTCCCAAGTGACCAATGCACCCTTTAGTGTTGGGAAGTGCATTTCAGTGCACCCTTGCATGGAGGATCTGGCACTGCAACACAGTTAGTCCCTTGTAGGTGAGTGTTGGTGAGTTATTAAGTGATATAACATATACTTCAAACGTTGGATATCTCACAATAGAAGCCATGAATGAAATTTCTTCAATTAGGGCATATAGAAACTGAGATATAAGGGGATGATAGACCCTATTTCATTGGTCATGGGGATGATGTTCATTTTGACCAGGTCTTGGGGGATGATGCCCAAATTGACCTATAACAACTGCCCCTTAAAGCATGAAGTCAAAATAATAATAATATTTGGATGAGATTATTTATGATGTGATGAGCCGGAGCTGAAGTGGACAGTAACCTCCATCAATCTTGCAATACATTACATCATGATATTTTTCATCTTGATCACAAATTGTTGAGGGAGGAATTCCCATGTTCAACACATAAACTATCTAATAACATGTACATAATTCAGAAATTCATCTACATCGGAATGTTAACCAATATAGACATGCCTACAGATATAGGCCCATGTTCAAATGACGATCTGTATGTAAAGTCATCGGACAAATGATGCATACAAAAATCCTAAAATCGCAGCCCATATGGATGAAACTAAGTTTGGGGTCTTCTTATCTCATTCACTCGATCGTTCAGGTACAAGTCTAACCATGCAAATATATGATTTGTAGTCGAAGATGAGAAGACATTATTTGATTACCAGCCAATGATGTGAGTTTTTAACTCTTTTGACAATAGAAGCCATATAGGGGCCATGCCAAAACTCTTTGGACAATATAGGGGCCATGCCATAACAGCTCAAATTTTCGTGTACCTATTACATTAGCTTCCTGATCATAAAGTAAGACCAGATCACCCTCTTAGAAGATGCGAGGCTGGACATGTTGGTCATATTGTGCCTTTATACGTCTCTTATGTGCTTCATTGGCCAATGTGGCTTCACGACGCGTTTCTTCAAGATGGATGAGGTTAAAAAGACGCGCTTCTTCAGAAGAGGTGTCAGGTAACAAGTCAATGGCGAGTTTTAATGATGGTATTTCACTTTGGATAGGAAATATAGTTTCCATACCATACACCAATTGAAAGGGGGTAAATCCGGTTGCATTTCTTATTGAGGTTTGGTATGCCCACAAAGCCGAGTACATGATCAAATTCCAATTTCGTTTATGAACTCCTATCATTCATTGAATCATTCGTTTAAGAATCTTGTTAATAGCCTCAAATTTTTCATTGGATTGTGGATAATAAGGAGTAGAAATATCATACAACATTCCTAACTTGGCAGTCAACCCATTCATCATGTGATTGCAAAAAGGCTTACCATGAGCTGTGACTATAGCATGCGGAACACCAAACCGTGAGATGACATGATTGAAAAAGAATAATGTAGTTGTTTAGCCTATGTTATTGAATGTAGGCATCGCTTTGGCCCACTTGGTAAAGTAATCTACTACGACAATAATATAACCATGACCCCCGGACGAACAAGGATTGTAGGTCATGGAGTCAATGCCCCAATTTTCAAATGGTCCCATGGCAATAACATGATGCATCGGCGTTGGCAGTTTGCAGTTTTTATGATCAAATATATGGCACACATGATAACTTCTAACCACAAGGATGCAATTGAAAAACATGGTTGGCCAAAAGTAACCAGGGTAGAGTATCTTCTGTGCGGTAGCATATCCATGCTAGTGTCAACCATAAGCCCCAACATGACAATCCTTTAAAACCTTTTTTTCCTCCTCATGAGTAAGGCACCTCCTTAAAATCGTATCAACAACATGAAAATAAAGTGTGTCATTGATGATTAGATAATATTTGGCTTGGTATCAAATACGTCAATGTTGAGAGCGAGAGGTATTTGGCCGAAAAGTATGGGTTTGGAGATAAATGATATAATCCCCATACCAAGGATCATATGATCTGATCAGAAACATAGGCTCATCAGGAATTGTTGGTTTCGATGTAGTAGCAGTACTATCAGAGCGAATATCACAGAGAAGCTCAGACAAAACTAAAGAATTCTTTGACTTGGATTTGATGAATTCCAAATCAAATTCCTATAAAATGAAGCTCCATTTTGAATATTCCCCCCCAAAAAATTGACGTGATAGAATATAAGTCATGGGGTTGCAATAGTAAATGACAATGGTCTTCCAGAACAAGATATAATGGTGAAATATTTGGACAACTTGAACGACCGCCAAGGCGAGATTTTTGACATATGAATATTTCACTTCTATACCATTGAGATTATGACTCAAATAATATATCATTTGTTCTATCCCATCTTATTCTTGGACCAATACCATAGCAATGGTCGTATCAGCCACTGTGATATATAAGAAATAATCACTCTGATAATTGGGTGGATACATTAATGACACCTGAAAAAGTGTATCCTTGAAAACATCAAAAGAAGCTTGCGCAACCTTATCCCAATGGAAGGGAATCCCCTTTTTCAAGAGACAAGTAAATGCTTTAGCCATTTCGGTGTAGTTTGTTATGAACCTCCTTAGGAAGTTAGACTTTCCTTGAAGTTTCTGTAACTGAAGAAAATTTGACGGCGCAGACAAATCAAGAATGGCCTGGACCTTCAGTGGGTCGATTGGAATTCCTTCTTTTGAGACGGTCAGTCCTAGAAAACAACCAGAACCAACACAAAACACACATTTATGTGGATTGAGGCATATTTTGTAGTGTCAGCAACGTAGAAAGATAGGTCTCAAATGCATCAGGTGATCAGTTCGGTTTTGTGAATGAGTGAGTAAACCATCTAGATAATGTTGAACAATGTGCTTGATGTCATTGAAATCATAATCCATTTATCTCTGAAATGTTGCCCCAACGTTATTTAATCCAAATGGGAGTTTCCGATAAGCGAATGTGCCCCAGGGACAAATGAATGTTGTCTTATATTGGTCCTCTAGGCAGATATTGATTTGATTGTAACCATAAAATCCATCCATGAACGAAAATATTTCGCATCCAGCACAATAATTAATAATCTGGTTGATAAAGGGAGTAGGATAGTTTTCTTTTGGACAAGAAAGATTGACATCTCGATAATCAATGCACACTTTGATTTTCCCTTGTTTATTCATAACAGGAGCAATGTTGGAAACCTAATCAGTTAGTGGAACAGGGTAAATGAAACCATCACGCAAATTTTTTTCAACTTCTACTTTAATGGTAGTAGCCTTCTTTGGATGAACATGACGAAGGTGTTGGCATATCGGTCTGACATCAGGGTACATTTTAATGGTTTGTTCAACAATACTAGTATCTATGCCTGGAATTCCCTCGTAAGTCCAAGCAAATATATCATAGAATTCATGAAAGAGAGAGCGATAATTTTTGAGTTCTAATGGATAACAAGACATGCCGACATAAATGTTTTCTACAACTTCGGGGTTGGTCGAACTATCGATAGAAATGGTTTCTTCAATATTTGGTAAGTTTCGCTCAAATTTGATTGCATTAATGGGAAAAGAATTTGAAAAGAATGTTTTCATAGATGGGTGATATAGTTCAATAGGATTATCTTTTTCATAATCCTGAAGATGGGAATGATGATGTTGATCTTCCCATCGTTCTCCTTTTGGCATCATGGATTCCACAATGCTCTCATTATTTAAGATTAGATGGAGTACCAAAATATAATGAACGATCGACCCAAATTATCGGTGAAGATGATTTCATATTCGCTGCCCAAACCATGTAGATTGATTGATATGCTAGCTTAATTGGCTTGGGCAGCAGAAATTCATCCAACGTAACAACTTCATAATCACCCGTAATCTTCCTTAAGCTAGATGGAGTGGAAAATATCATGTAGCAGGTCTCTATGCTTGCATTTTTTGCCGACGTCACAGGCGGTGGTAATGCAAAGGTTCCCATTAGGGAATAATCCTTTAAGATTTCTACACCAATGTTTTGAAGTGCTAGTTGGGGTGTGTGAATTAACATAACACTTCCAGTTACCTGGGAGCTGGATGCAAAGAAGGAGAGTTGATTGATGATTGTGATAACACCTTTATCAGGAAAGGCGATCATTCTAAAATATGTAGAGACGATCGCAGTCATAGCATATACCCATGGCCTTCCGAGTAAAATGTTCTAGTCAAGGGGTTCGCCAACAACCTCAAATTCAACATTTACTTTTTTGTGCCCTAGTTCGACATGTAGGTTATTGATGATAATGCAAAGCTTATAGGCGCAGCGAGCAAACTAACTTCCAACAGTTTCGAGACATACTGCAGGTAGATGCTCCCTCATCAATAATATCATGATGAATGAGGTGATTGAGATATTTTCTTGGATGGATAATGCCAATTTTGCTGGTAATTGTAGCACATAGCCCGTATGATTAAAGACTACAAGATTGGAATCTGTTGGATCGATTCCACCAATTGCCGACAACAAAGCATATTTTTGGGAGGGACAATTTTGAAGTACCTCAAGCATCGACATAGCTGAAGGGGATTGAGCCAAATATTCAACTATATTATAATTTTGAGTAGCTCGGGCTCGAGGATTGAATGTCGATTTATGGACGACTCCCTTCTATGGCTTTATTGTTAATTCAGGAATAATATTTGGCGAAATAGATTTCGTGGTTGGATTTGTGGTCGAGATAGTAGATTGATTAGTAGCCTGAATACCGTAATATTTATTATGTGTTGACACCAAAACATCATTTTTTGGCTTCGTGGTAGATAACATAATCACTTGGGAACTTGAAGTTGGATCTGTAGCAACCAAATGTGTGTCTAGATTCGGAAATGGATCTGTCAACACAATGGATGCATGTGAGGTCTTAATCAATTTTGAGACTTTAGCGTGGTGAGGATAGTCTCAAACAATGTGATCATTACATATTATGTAAGGGTAACAAGGTTTCTAATTTCTAGTTTGTTTATCGGATGATCGTTCCTGCGGGGTCGAATTTTTATTTTTCTTTGATTTCCCCTTTTTCTTACTTCTGGGTTGCTTGTCACTTTTGCCTTTGTTAGATGGCACAGCATTAATTTCGAAAGAAGGTGTAGGATCATATGTAGTAGAGTGATGTGTGCTTATAGTACCGATCATACCTTTGCCGGCATGAGAGTCCTTATATGGAGGAGGAACAGTAAAATTAGATCGCGACGCGTTGGGAATTTTCTCATAGAGCATACTAGACTTAGTATAAATCAAATCTAAGTATTGAGAACGAGAAATGACCTGCTCCTCAACGATGATGCCACCCTTAGCCACATCCTCGATGATAGATGGAAGTAAGGACTTAATGAACCACTCAGCAAGGAGATGATCAAGAAAAAATATCTTGGACCATTCTACGACGATGACACCACTCATGAATATGATTAGAAATGTGAGTAACATTAGTCTGTTTAAAATTGGTCAAGATTTCCATTCCAGTTTCATATTGTATGGGTAACTAGAAATGGGTCAGAAAGGTAGTAGCTAAGGTAGTGAAATTATCAAATGAAGCTCATGATAACTCAATGTACCACTTCGCAGTCGGACCAGTGAGCGTACGCTGGAAAAAACGTAGTCGAACGGAGTCATCATTTAAGGAGTTGGATGAGCACCACAAATGATAATTCATAACATGCGTCGACGGGTCTTCTCCTGGGTTTCCATTAAACAGGGAAATATCCTAGGGTAATTTATGTGGTATCACCAGCCACCAAAGAGCATAACGGATTGGATCGTTGGTAAACTGGTTTAAATCGAGTAATTATAAAGTTGCTACAAAAGGAAATTGTCGATTTAATTTAGGTTGAGAATAACTAGGGCATGATGGAATTGCTTGGAAAACAGGCCTTTGACCACCAACATAAGGAATTTGTTTCTGGTAACTCAGATAGGGGTTGTTTTGATAAGAAAACGCTTGAGGATTCTGTTGACCAAAACCTGGGTAAAATACTTTTTGTTGGAATGATTGACGTGGAATTTGCGCTTGTGGTTGCCAAGGTGTCTGTCCACTAAGATTATAACCCAAACTAGAATAACTTGGATTCATTTGCGAATAGGTAAAGCCCGGTTGTGGTTGTGACATCCCATAATATGGTAATCTAGCTTGTGAATAAATAATTTCAGATGCAGGAGGTTGTTGTAAACCAGCCGAAGGAGTTGGAGTATGAGCGCCCAATGCTTGGGGGTACTGGGTTGAAGGACCTGCCTGAGATGGTTGAGGTACAACACCTTGAGCCTATAATAGGGGTAAGGATGTATTAACAAGTGGGGTATATGTGGGTGAAATAGGTTGAACTGGTTGATATGAATCCACAATTGTTTGTGGTTGGATGGGTAGAGTGGGCTGCCAATAAAAAACAGTTATTTTGACATTAGGATGACCATATAACGGTGGAGACTATTGAAATAGGTGACCATAGGTTCCCCCCTAGCATGAGTAGTATAATAATATGGAATATATTTTTCTCCAAATGCTGGGAGTCTAGTTGAGATTGTACTTGATGGAATATACCCAGATGGAACAACTTTATATTGCACTAAAGATGTGTATAAAGGATCAATTCATTCAGTACTCATTAGAGATGTACCATATAGAATAACAGATGATGAAATTCATGAATTCCATGGGTTTTAGGATGCACCAGAGAAGCTTCCAGATAAAGATTAGTAACTGGGTGGGACAAAAGGGCCACCATATAAATGTGAATCTAGTGATGCGGTGAACATCGACAGGGTAGCAAGAGAAGGTGTTGTTGTAACTGTAACAGAAGGTACAACTAGAGATGTTGAATCAGCCATGGTCATATGACCCAATGTGTGCCCTACAGGATCTAGGGAACTCGAACTGACATAGGATCAAAGAAATCAATGTGAGGTAATTGAGGAAAAGTATCGTAGAGATAAAGCTCCGATCCAAAATGGTTTGGAGTCAAAGGTGTTTTATTTTGTGCTATTTCTTCAATCGAAATCAAACTAGGTGGAAGGATTTCGTCATCAGGCCCAAAGTATATTTTATTTGGTTGAATGCGCAATATGGGAGACTCAATAGCTATAATCGATTGTGGAGTGACTGATACAAGAACAAATTCTGGTTGTTCGACTTCGGGATCTAGATGTTCTAGTAAAAGAATGTTGGGATCTGGATCAACCTCCAGCTGAACAACGTCGAGATCAGGAGGTATGGTCTCACTGATTGGATAGATTGTGACCACAAGTAGCTGTGAGGACTCCATCTCAACAATAGTAGATGAACCAAGATTTGTAGAAACAACTTGAGATGACTCTAGTATATGTAGGGATAATTTTAAGGATGGAAAATTATCTTGAAGTTTAAAAAATTGGCGAATCTCACTTGTCCCTAATATGCAAACTATAAAATTTTTATTGATGTATTTGTAAAATTATTCAAATTTATAATGATATTATATATATTTTCTATATAATGTTGGCGATTTTTAAGGTAAAATAATTTTATATTGTAAAATTTGGGCGAATCTTTTTTTTAAAAAAATGGAAATTGGCGAATCTTTGTTTTGGAAAAACCATGTAAAATTAGCCCACTTGCGAATATTAGCCCCTAAAATTTTCCATGAGTATATGTGAGGATGATGTCGCACTAGAGGTACTAATAGTAGTCTTCGCCGACTAGAAATAGCTTCCGGTGGTAAAGGTGGTTTAATTTCTATTCTACACGAATGAAAAGGAAAGGGATGTTCTTCTTCCATGATGACTGATTAATTTTATGAAAAAAACAAATAAACAAAATAAAAGGGTAATTCTAGGAAAAAGGTTTACTAAGTAATTGTGAACTGCATAATACCTCCTGGCGAACCAAGAAGTACAGGCAGGAAATCTCCCTGAATGTTGTGTTCGATGTATCACAAGCTACAAGGTGGCTAAATTGGTTACCTATGGATGGAATGAAACCTAATTTTTTTCTCCCAAATATACACAAAGGTACGTAGAGGCCCAAGTCTGTATTAGCGTTGTCTAATGCAAAACTACATAGTGAGAGCACCCCCTTATACTTTTCGTACTAGAACACCACCCTATATACCCGAAGGTACGTGGATGAGCTATGATATAATTATGTACGTGGAGTGAGGTATCACACTCGGAATGTATCGCAGAAAATTTAGCAACAATTGCTATGTTTAACGGCATTGGAACACGTCTCTAGCCTAGACCTTCTAAATGTTATCGTTAACGTTCCAACGCTTTCTTAGGTAAATTGATGTAAATTTTATGTTGATCTTGTTTAAAATTTTGTCTTTGAGGTTCACCATGTGATGTAATGGAAATTCCTAAAAATTAAAACTAAATGATAAGCAAACTTTTCAATTTAGTTTTTTCAATGAAAATCCTAGCTACTAAGGGGAAAGAGCAATCATTTTTTGAGAAAACAACAAAGGGCACAAACTAAATACATCTTTCCTAACTTGTTCCTATGCAAAACACATAATTAACTATATGCACATGCATTTTTTTTCTTTTCATCTCCCTTAATATGAATAAAAGAAAGGAAACTATATGCATCAATCAATAAAACAAGTGTTTTCTTATGAGAAACGAGGAATGAAACAACAATTTCTCCTAGGAAAATGAAGAATGGAAATACAATTTTCCTATAGGAAATGAGGAATGAAACAAAAATTTCCTTTCCAAAAATAGAATTGATCTAATGCAGAAATAAAATACTTTTAATTTGATTTTCCAATGATAAAGAAAAACACTAGAGAGGCATTGAACAAATTTACTTTTCAAAGGAGGAATAATATGAAAGTTTACTGGTATCTAAGAGGTATTAGACATCTGATAATAAAACAAAAAAGTGACTGAGAATGATAGAAATGGAAATTTTAAATGGAATTTGGTTGGCTGAGGGGGGAACACGATCTCTAAGAGGAGACAGTGTGTTGCAAAACACCCCTGAGTGGGAGACAGTGCACTGTAATGCACTGTGCCTTGACCAACAGTGCATTAGGCGCAGCTAAGATTCAAAAATAAAGCAACAAGACACACTTCTAACTAATTTTTTTCATTCAAATGACTGATAAATAAAATTAGATGCTACTGATGAGGATAAATAGAGGCAAAAACACCATGAATGATAGGATAGTCCCCAGTGGAGTTGCCAATTTGTTATGTTGAATTGTGATCTACGAATAAACCAAATTCCCTAAGTGTGGTGTTTGTCACTTAGAACGATAGAGGAAAGAATAACTATTACTTTCTATAAAACAAGCATATATATAGAATGGTAAAGGAGCCTCCTTCTATCATTGTTGTCATCGCTCTCAATCCAACCCTAGTCACTAGATTGATTCCTGCAAACACAAACAGAGAACAGCAAAGAACTTGCAATATACAAGATATCTACTTATCTTACTCAAATCAAATTGATTAGATATGAAATACATACATCATTCAAGAATAAATTGCACAAGAACTAGAGACATATGTATGGGAAAATGAACAACAATCTTTATTAAAGAGTAGAAGGGGAAGATTACAACCAATGGATCGATTTGTTGTCAACATGCTCTAGCTTCATTCCAGCCTCATCACATCCAGTATTATCCCAGTAGCATATCAATACTTTCAATCTCTTATCAAATGAGAATCCAACAACATAACTTTACCAAAATTCTTCCTCCCCTAGCACTAGGATGAGTGCTCAATTTATAGGGAAACTGATCGTAGTTTCTCAATGAATGACTTTCTAATAATAGGTAAGACATGTTTCCAAGTTCATAGGTGTTATATGGACACTTGGATTCGAAGTTTGACATATATGGACTCTTATAGAAGGCATAGGCCATGTGGATATTCCCGGAACAATGAGAATTCTACTCCCAGGTGACCAACGCACCCTTGAGTGTCGGGAAGTGCACTGCATTGCACCCTTGCATAGAGGATTTGGCACCAAAACGCAGTTATTCCCTTGTAGGTGAGCATTGGTGAGTCAGTAAGTGATATAACATATACTTCAAACCTTGGAAATCTCACAATAGAAGCCATGAATAAAATTTCTTCACTTAGGGCATATAGTAATTGAAATATAAGGGGATGATAGACCCTATTTCATTGGTCATGGGGATGATGTCCAGTTTGACTAGGTCTTGGGGGATGATGCCCGAATTGACCTATAAATTCCACCTCCATCTCCACCATCTTCATCATCCTCATCATCCCCATCTACATCATCTTCCACTTCCACCACAAATACAACTCACACTCACACTCAGTCAAAATCCACAAGAGGAAAAACTCCATTACTCAAATTGGGAATAAGTTTTGAATTACCCACGTATAATGGTGAATTAAATGCAGAGAGGCTTGAAAATTGGATACGTCAATTGGAGGTGTATTTCAAAATTCAAAACCTTCATGAAGACGACATAAAGATCCAGTTGGCTTCATTGATGCTAGAAGGAGCTGCACTAGTTTGGTGGGAAACAAAGACTCAAGAGGAAATGTGAATTCATGGTAAGATATCCATTTCTCGGGTTGAGTTTATTTCTGCCATTAAAAGATATTTTTATCCTTTAGCTTACATGCAAAAATCTATTAAGAGTTGTCAAAAGCTTAGGCAGCTCAAGGGTCAAACAACTCAAGATTATACCTAGGAGTTTAGAAAGAGAGCTTTGTTGTTAGGTGTAAACTTGCAATCCCAAGACACACTCTTAGAATATATTGGAGGTTTACATTCCTATTTGAAGCATACTATTCTTATGTTTAACCCAAGCAATTTAGATGAATTTTTTGTACAAGCCACACACTTAGAGGCAAGGGGAAAACAATTCATAGAGGAGAAAGAGGAAAGTGAGGGTAAAGGGAAAGGAGAAATTTTTGGAAGAGGAAAAAGAAATAGTTCTATAAAGAAAGAGAAGGAAAAACTCACATGCAAAAACTGTTCAAATATTGACCATGGTGAAGACCACTGTTGTCAAATTCATTCAGAATTGAAACCAAACAGAATGAAAGCCAAATAGAAAGGTAAAATTGTTGCTATAACTGAACATGACTTAGGGTCAGATTCATGAGATGAGACAAAAAATTAACTAAAAAAGTGACAAAGCAGCTTGGAAAATAAGGAATTGGTTACACAAATGTTGGTTTATGGTTTCCAAAAGGTACATGGCAATGGGGAAGAAACTTGGTCAAGATTCGATGCAAGTACAAAGAAAAATCAGCTAAAAATCGCCATGGTGACAGTGTGCAAGGTGAGAAAGTTTCTAAGTTTTCTTTGATTATTTACCAAGGTAGGAACAAGATGGTTTCTGCAAAAATAGATTATTTTTCTACAAATACATAAATATTGCATCATAACGGTGTCAGTGATAGCAAGAGAAGGTCGCACGAATCGAGGGAAAAGTTGATTTTTGTGAAAAGCTCCAAATGATGAAATTGGGAAAATTTCAATGGATAGAGATTGGAAGGGTGAGGGAATAGTCCCTTCATCCACATAATCAGTAATCAGGAGAGATTTTGGGGTCCAAAAGGCTTCTAGTGGGGACGAATAATCAGGTGCTCAATATTTAGCTCAAAATTCAAAGTTTTCATAATTGCTCAAAAATATGATGACAGCGTAGAGCTTGTCACCAAGATTCCAACGCAACTCGTTTCATCAAAATCTGAGTTCGTATGAGTAATTTATGGCCTGATGTCCGTTACTCAAATAGCTAAAAAAATTGCAAATTGGACAGGTTGCTGCATGACAGTCCAGTAAGAAAAAAGAAATATCTTGGGAATATTTTTTAGGTTTCTTTTAATGAGGTTGTGACAAGTGGCACTTTCTAATTCGCCAATTTGGTCCATGTGGGGGTGAATTACCTAATGGTTCTAAGGTGGAAATTATGTTTTATTTTATTATATATATATTAATTATATGTTTTATACATATTATATATATTATATTATATAATATATAAATTATATATAAATTTTATTTAAAAACCAAAATTGTTAGAAACTTGAATCCACATTCAAACACCATATCAAAAGTTGCAATGCCATCTGCATATCCAAGTTGCAAAGTTTGTTTAAGGTAAATTCTGCGGGATATATAAATATCAACGTAGTTAAATTTGGATATAAACATAAAGCCAAGGTCTGTATTCAAATTACCTATGCCAAATTTCCGATATAATATGGTTCAAATTTAATTCGAAAGTTTCATGGTAAATCAAATACCCAGTCTATAGTTTTGATGGATTGATTAAACCCAAAGGTTTGTGTATTATTATGGTCTAAATGGATTAAATGAATGCAAGGTCTATTATATTATATGTGCAAAAGCTTTATGGTAATGGGGCAGGGTCAGTTTTGAACCCCAGACCTCCGCCCCAAAAACCATCGCCTACACCACCAAGCCACCAGTGGAAGTTTTAAAATGCATTTGCGTTAGTTAATATTTAAATCTTATGCGGTGTGACCGGCAGGGGCCATCTCGTGGCCAGCCCCTCCACCATGAAATCACATCAATATGAATAGCATCGAGGGCTAGCACTAAGCACATTTAGTGCAGGATTAATTAAGTTAAACTTTAGTTAACTTTAATTAATCCTAGTTTAACTTGGTGGAGATTTTGGAGGCGCCCCTAATTTTTGTGGAGGTTCCAAAAGTAGTGGACTTATCTAGAAAATTTCCAGATTTGGAGGCAGTTTCCTAGGGAAATTTGTTTTTTCTATAATGGATGCAATATTCGACCATTTTTGGAAAATCAATAGTTAATATTAGATTATTTTGGAATTCCAAAGACAATGGTATAGGTTTCAGATGCTAAAAATGACTTATACATGTGATTTTTATACAAGGAATTTCAAGGGAGCCTAGAGCCACCAGGAAGGAGGTGAAGTCTAAACCAGGCAGAGTCAGTTTCCAGTAATTGGACAGTCATTTTTAGATGATTTTTATGTTAATAACAAAATAGAACAAGTTTCAAGAGAAATAGAATAATGTACACAACAATTTTGCCAAATTTGAGCTAATACAAGAGGCTTAAGATATGGAGCTGGACCAAGGAGATGTAGCCTAGGAGGGGGAACTCCTTCATCAAAAATTTTGTTGATGGCTCTATTTATGGTTTTATATACATATTTATGTTGTTATTTAGTTCTTACTTATGTCATTGATCAGGAGTTCATAAATTTTTCTCAAAAATGAAAATGCTCGAAACTCTACCAAACCTGAGCATCCGGGTAGATCTCGTCGTTCTGATTCTAGTGCCACGAATGATTCAAAAAACAAATGTCGCATGAGGGAGTTATCGTGTTCTGATCGATTTCCCAAACAGCTAAAATTTTGTGACAGAGGTGGCTAGGATGCCTAGTTAGCATGCAGGTATAGTCAACAAAAATGGAATAATTATGAAAATATTCTTTTTTTTCGAGCCAACCAGTGAATGCCAAGTGGCATGTTGTGGTTTTTTGAAGGGTTGTACGAGTTTTTCTTCGGGCCAATGAACGAGTGACACGTGGCCAGCCTTGAAGCTGCCACGTGTCCCCTGTATAGTGGTGTAAAATTTTGTATGGGTCTGGGGGGTTCGACCTCGTGACTTCCAGGCATGCCCTCAAAGACTTCAACCAACTCCACTATCAAGTTATTCTTACTTTATAAGTGCTCTGCATCTTTATATATTGTATTGAAAGGAATGTTGGGGGAGGGGGGGGGGGGGTGGGGGGGGACTGTCGGCAGCCCTGATTAGAGTGTTCACATGTTTTAACAACTGTGACATAAGTTGTAAACACTGACAGTTAATCCCGTAACCTCTGGCGGCTCCAAAACACATCACATGCGCGGTTTGCAAACGGTGGTTGCAGTCCAATGGTTTTATAAACTGTAACATCCGGCGGTCAACCTGACTTGTCACATACGTCACCCCTTAACCTTAAATGCGACATTTCTTTCATTGGCGGGATAGTTGGCGCGTCTCCAAATTTGAAGGTTTTGCCAAATTTAACTGTAGTCCTCCAATTTTATTGGAGGATTTCTAGGGGATATTGGGAAAAAGATTAGCCAGGTCAATTTTCGACCAAATTGGGTGAAAGAGGAGTCTACCTTGACTAATTTGAGAATTATGGAGCCATTGGTGGAGATAAAACAACCATTGGAGGCTTCTAAGCACATGTATTTGCAAAATTTTGAGCATAGTGAAAGATGGACATGCCATTGGGAGTTGGACTAACAGATGTAGCCCATGAGGTGTGAACTACTTCATCATGCCTGTTGTGTAAATATTATGTGTGGTTTTATTTCTCCGTTATACATTGTTGTTCAATGTTATTTAGACTCATTACATGCTTAAAATTCACAATTTCATCTATGTTTCATGGTTAAATTCCTCAATCCTTAAGCAAACAAATGGAGACAAATATGTAAATGTTTTGTAACTGAAAAGATACTTAGCACAACAAACTTATACAGTCCTTTCAAATTAGGTTGGTATCAGAGCTAGAGTTTATTCTCTAGTTTTTTTGTGTGAAAAGATTTGTTTAACTGTTTGCAAGTGTTCACATGCTTACTAGGCTCAAGATTAGGAGAGGAGAAGGAAAATTGGTGGAAGCAAGAGGGTCTCAAAGTGAGCCACAACAAAGGAGAGCAAGATTGCCACATTCTCCACCAACTATTTCACCTCCAAAAGAAGCAGAAGCAACATTAAGCATGCCTTCAGAGGAAGAAGAAATCCATGAAGAAGTGGATCCCAAAGAGGAAGAAAGAGTGTACATAAAAGAATTTCTTGACTTGACTAAGATGGTCAGAATCCTTTATCAAGAAAGCTATGAGAAACTATAAGAAGAAAGATCCAAACTTCACAAGGAAGGACAGGGATCATCAGGAGGTCACAATGATGAAGATAAGTCAAATAAGGGCAATGGAGGAAATGGAGACTGTGGAAAGTCACCATCCTCACCCTCATCATCATCATCCTCTACTTCATCTTCAGTACATCAGCCACACAAGTCAAAGAACACTGGTAAAATTCCTTTTCTAAAACTTGATGTTAAGTTTGAATTGCCAATGTTTGATGGTGAAGTCATTGCAAAAAAACTAGATAATTGGATTAGGCAATTGGAGGTCTATTTGAGAATCCAAAACTTTCATTATGATGTTTCCAAAATCCAATTAGCTTCATTGAGAATGGAAGGTGCAACACTTGTTTGGTGGGAAGCCAAGACAAAGGAGGAGATCAAGAAGCATGGTAAGATTATTATATCATGAACTAATTTCATTTCTGCAATAAAAAATAGTTTTATCCATTAGCTCACATGCAGAAAGCCATAATGGACTGGCAAAATTTTAAACAATTGAAAGGACAAAATGTACATGTTTACACCCAATAATTTAGGAGAAGATCTCTCTTATTCGGGGTATATTTGCAGAGCCAAGATACTTTTCTCAAGTATATAGGAGGCTTACAAAGCTACCTAAGACATACTATCCTCATGTTTAACCCTACAAGTCTATACGAAGTTTGTGTACAAGCCACACACTTGGAGGCAAGGGGAAAACAAAATATAGATGAGAATGAGGAAAATGAGTTTAAAGGAAAATGGAAGAAAAAAGAGGAATGAAAATATCAAGAAAGAGATGGGAAAATTCTCTTGGAAAAACTATTCAAAAACTGTCCATGATAAAGATCATTGTTGGAAACTTCATCCAGAATTGAAACTAGATAGCTTGAAAGCCAAAGAGAAAGAAAAAATTGTTGCTATAGCTGAACAAGACTTAGGGTCAAATTCAACAGATGAAACAAAAAATATAGCCATGGGACTAAAGAACATGGAGGGGAAAGAAATTGAAACTAAACCCAGTACTAGTACATCAAGCTGTCACATACAGGCTCCAAATGAAGAAGAGAGAATTCAAATGTTTCATGTGAGGGTCATATCCAAACATACCAAGATTGACACACTATTTGACAGTGGGTCACAAGCAAATTTAATCTCTGAAGACTTGGTCAAGAAACTTAATCTTGAGACCATTCCACATCCAAAACCATATCCACTTGGTTAGATTTGTAAGGATGCAAATTTACATGTTTCAAAGAAGTGCATATTGCGGTTTGCAATAACTGCACATTTCATTGACACAGTTGAATTAGATGTGGTTATGATTGACATAACGGGTATGGTGTTGGGAAGTCCTTACTTGTATGATAGGAAAGCGATCTTCCATTTCCATGAGAACAAATACCATTTATTCAAAGATGGAAAGGAGTATTTTGTGAGAGCTCATCACAAGAAACTGAATACTTCTTTAGTTAATGCAAGGCAAATGAAGAGGCTAGTCAATGCAAGCCAAAACTTGACATTGATGATGATAAAACAAAGAGATGTTTTGCATCATACTTTTAAAACAAATTCTGATATATGTAATGAGTTGTTTCAAATTTATAACATGTTGTCTTTGAAAGAAGATGACAAGCAATTGCAGTAATCAACATTGGTGTTGAACGATGTTGAAAACAAGGTGTTAGTGCAATAGGTTTAAAAGGTCAAAGAGAGGACAAAGCAGCTTGGTAAAGAAGGCACAGGTTTCAAAAATTTTCATTGCTGGTTTCCAAAAGGCATAATACAATGGTGAAGAAACTTGGTCAAGAGTCGACACAAGTTCAAGGCAAAAGCAACTAAAAATCACCATAATGACAGAGTGCAAGGTGAGAAAGATTCCAAGTTTCCTTTGATTATTGACCAATGTAGAAACAAGACGTTTACTAAAAAATTAGATTGTTGTTCTACATATTCAGAAAATGTGCAGCATGATGGTGTCAAAGACAACAATAGATGGTCGATGGAATCAACAAAAAAAATTTATTTTCATGAAAAGCTCCAATTGATGAAATTAGGAAAATTTCAATGGATAAATATTGGAAGAGTGAGGACATAGTCTCCTCATCTTCATAATCAGTAATCCAAAGAGATTTTGGGGTCCAAAAGCTTCCCAATGGGGAGGTGTGATCAGGAGTTCATATTTTTTTCTCAAAAATGAAAATGCTCTAAACTCTACCGAACCTGAGCGATCGAGTAGATCTCGCGTTCTGATTCTGGTGCCACGAACGGTTAAAAAAACTGATGTTGCATGAGGGATTTATCATGTTCTGATTGATTTCCTAAACAACTAAAATTTTGTGACAGAGGTGACTGGGATGCCCAATCAACATGCAGTTACAGTCAGCAAAAATGGAATAATTCTGGGAATATTTTTTTTTTGGGCCAACTAGTGAATGTCAAGTGGCATGTTGTGGTTTGTTGAAGGGTTGTAAAATTTTGTCTTCGGACCAATAAACGGCTGACCAGTGACTAACCCTAAAGCTGCCACGTGTCCCCTGTATAGTGGTGTAAAATTTTGTATGGGTTCGGGGGGTTCGACCTCGTGACCTCCAGGCGTGCCCACAAAGACTTCGACCAACTCCACTATCAAGTGATTCTTACTTTATAAGTGCTCCACATATTTATATCTTGTATTGAAAGGCATGTTGGCGGGGGGGGGGGGCGAACCTTCGGCGGCCCCGATTGGAGTGGTCACATGTTTTAAAAACCATGACATAAGTTGTAAGCACCGACGGTTAATCTTGTAACCTTTGACAGCTCCAAAACACATCACGTGTGTGGTTTGTGAACGGTGATTGCGGTCCAATGGTTTTATAAACCGTAACATTTGATGGTCAACCTGACTTGTCACATGTGCCGCCCCTTAACCTTAAATGCGACAATTAGTTCGTTGGCGAGATAGTTGGTGCGCCTCCAAATTCGGAGGTTTTGCTAAATTTAACTGCAGTTAAACTGCAGTCCTTCAATTTTAGTGGAGGATTTCTAGGGGATATTGGGAAAAATCTTAGCCAGGTCAATTTTCGACCAAATTGGGTGAAAGAGGAGTCTACCTAGACTAATTTGAGCATTCTGGAGCCATTGGTGTAGAGAAAACATCCATTAGAGGGTTGTAAGCACATTTATTTGCAAAATTTTGAGCATAATGAAATATGGACATGCCATTAGGAGTTGGACCAGCAGATGTAGCTCAGGAGGGGTGAACTGCTTCATCATGCCTGCTGTGTAAATATTATGTGTGGTTTTATTTCTTTGTTATACACTATTTTTCAGTGTTATTTAGGCTCATTAACGTGCTTAAAACTCACAATTTCATCTATGTTTCATGGTTAAATTCCTCAATCCTTAAGCAAACAAATGGAGACAAATATGTACATGTTTTGTAACTGAAAATACACTTAGCACAACAAACTAATATGGTCCTTTCAGATCAGTTGTTCATTTATCATTAATTTCACCATAAAATACAAGACATTATTTATCATTAATGTTGTTTTGACACTCACCTGCACCAAGGAAACTAATGCACCACAAGAAAACAAGAAGAAAATAAAATATAATTTTGAACTTGTAATTAGCACAACAAAACTAACATATCAGGTTCAGATCAATTAAGGTCCATTTGCAAAAATTATCCAGCAGTGTGTACAACTGATGTCACTGGGTAGTTCACACATTTTGGTGGGTTTTTTGGTGGCTAGTTGGGAGGTAAAATCATTCCTGGGTTTGGTAAAGCATGGTGAGAAAAGGTATCAGCTGAAGTTTCACCCCTTTTGTAGTAGTATTGAGACCTCTACAACCAATTCTTTCCAGTAGCAGCACATAAATTTTCCAGGGCAATGCAAAAGTTAATTTGGGGTCAATTTCTTAGTGGTTGGGAAACATTTTTTTATACTTGGGCATGGCCTAGATTGATATAGAAAGTGAAGGTTCTACTTTCCTACTCATTGTACTCTCTTTCTCATATAATATAAATGAAATTGTTGTTCTTGATCATTTTTTTGACATTTTGCATGAAGATGTAAATGTGCATAAATTTTTTATTGTTTTCCCTTGTGCATGTTATTGTTACACTGTAAATTTTATATTTAGAATATTATAGTGGTATCAGAGCTAGTGATTTGTCCAAATTTGGGGGGAAACCCTTGTGCCTACGACCCCGGGAGATAAGAAAACATCACATACATAAGGCATAGATATAGAACTAGAGAGAGGGTATTGCAAATCAAAACTGGTTCTGAGGAATTGGAGCAGAAAGAAGAGGCAAAAAATATGGAGGAAATTAGTAAGGAGGATGCAACCTTGAACAGTCTCTTGAAGGATATAAATGATCTGAATAGGGGGGGGAAGGAGACGTTGGAGGAGCTGAAACAACAACGCATTGGAGAGAGGTGTAGGGAGTTCATGGGGGTGGAAATTTCAGGGGCTTCACACCACACAGAGCATACCACCCCTGGGAGTCAGACACACATTTATAACGCACCCCATAGATATATTATGCCTAATTTTTCACCAGCAGGAGGTGGGGAGCATTTGGATATAGAAGAAATTCCTATGGGGGATTATTTTCATGATTACTAGTACCTAGGAGAGGATTTCCAATTTTCTTTGACCTTCATATATTTTTGTCAACTCAAGCAGGGAAAGAAGGGAAAAGGTACGAGTGGCTAATTCACCCAGAACCCTGATTTACAACATATGGTGGGAGAGTGTATTTTCCCACTTTTGATGGCACTTATAAGTGCACAACTAGAGCATGGGTGGAGAAACTTGATACATAATTCCACCTTAACCAAATGTCATAGATGGAGGTGAATAGGATGGCCATGCTACATTTGGATGGAGATGCACATGATTGGTGGTTTCATGCATTAAACATGTTGGGGCATGCTAGTGTGACTTCATATGACGAGTTCACTCGGAGGGTGCTGGAGCGATTTTATATTAGATACCCCACGGTGAATTTCCAAGAGTTGACGTAGCTTAGACAGATAGGAAACACAAAGCATTACATAGTAAGTTTCTAAGATTGTCCATGATGGTGCCAGATATATCATATTCCATGAGTATTTTCATGTTTTTGGAGGGGTTAGTTGAGCCTTTGTATGGAATTGTGAGGTGTAATAGACCCACCATACTACAGGATGCATTGAGTCGAGCTAGAAATTTACAAGGGGTAATCCCCAAGGCTAGAGTGTCAGTGCCTACCCCACCCACTTTCCAACAGAAGGGGAGAGACTTTAGACCCCAGGAGCTGAGAGAGGTAACAGGACATGGGAAGTTGGACGATTAGACTCAGAGAGATCTCAGGAGGAGGAAGATATGCTTCACATGATAGGATCCATGGGCACCAGTACACATGTGCACTAAGGGAAATGCCCACTACATAGAGGTCTTTTCTGGCAGTGAGTTAGAGGATGGTGTGGAGAAGGAGATAGATGCTACTGAGGGCGATTCACCGGTGAAAGGAGGAGGATGAGGGGCTACGACCACCTGATAGGGGCTTTGAGGACACCATTGAGACAGAGGAGGGTATACACACAATGGTCACCACACCATATTGGCATCCCAAGGCTTATCAAGATGAGATTGAGAGGGAAATACTTGCCTTGGGACACATCAAGCCTAGCTCCAACCCCTTTGCTTCATCAATGGTATTGGTGAAGAAGAAGGACATAACCATTTTATGTGCATAGACTACAGGGCCCTGACCAAGAATACCATGAAGAAGAGATACTTGATACCATGCATAAATGAGTTGATGGACGAGCTTAGAGGACCAAGTACTTCTCTAAGATATATTTGTGATCAAGGTACCATCAGATTCGTGTGAGGCAATAGGATATCCTGAAGAGGGACTTCGGGTGTCATTACGGCCATTTTGGGTTTTTGGTATTACCCTTTGGGCTAACCAACACACCTGCCACTTTCTAGTCTTTTATGAACCATATGTTTTGGAAACAGCTACACAGGTATGTCTTGTTTTCCTTCGATGATATTCTGATCTATAGTAAGACATGGGCGGAGCACCTCTAGCATGTAGAGGTGTTGTTGTGCATTCTAGATGAGAAAAAACTATATACCAAGATGTCCAAGTGTGAGTTTATACTTAAAGAGATGTTGTATCTTGGCCACACGATTGGTGAGGATGGGGTGTGATTTCACTAGGATAAGATCAGTGCCATCCTAGACTGGACTACACTAAGGAATGTGACAGAGTTGTGTGGATTATTGTGATTTTGAACTTGCTATAGGAAAAAAATTTCATAGATTCTCCCAATTAGCTGCTCCCTTGACTCATTTGATGAAATGGGGGAATTTAGATGCACAAAGAAGGTGCAAGAGGCTTTTAAGTGCCTCAAGTAGGTGATAAGAATTTTCCCAGTGTTGGTACTACCAAATTTCACACGGCCCTTTATACTAGAGTGTGTTTCCTATGTGAAGTCATCAGGGCGGTTTTAATGCATGGTGGGAATCCTATTTCTTTCAAGATTAAGAAGTTGTTTCCCTATGAGAGGTTTTATGATAGCGGGGTAAAACCCACAGTGCCTATTTTTTTCTATTTCAATCTCAAGATGTGTATAAATTTCATCCAAAAATTCTTTGCCCAATCAAATCCACACTCTGGAAAACTCACACTATTCTAATTACTTGAACTGGTTTAATTCCTTCTTTCTTATTCATTAATCAAATTCGTAGAATTTGATGAATGAATTTCTATAGTAAAAATATATATAGTCCTCCAAATAGGGCCTTTGGTAAATTAATTAAATCTGTGTGTGGAAGCTCCCTTACACCTTACCTTATGGTTCACAGAAACCCCACAACCACTTCCATAAGTGGAAACTCTCTTCCTTCAATGGTTAACGCCATACAACCCATGTCTAATATTATATCATTCTCAAATATTACAACCTTTAATTTTCCCCTCAATAAAGCACTCACATTTATCTCACTTTAAGAGTGCTTATTGTAACAGGAATCCTCCTTCGGAATATTGATCTAAAGCATATGAATCGACGTTCATGTCCTTAGTTAAAAAAATTCCCAAGTCGAACTTAATATAGGGAGGTATTTTACAGGATACTCACACTCCTCCGACCATGGTATTATGATATAATAACAATTCAATGCCTTTAATAAACATATACCCCGGTGCTTCTAATATTCAACCAAACATTAACACAAAATTTATATTGAACAGGGGTTCAAGGGCCTTGCACACCCATCGTACCTAAACAATGTTAAATCAACAAAAAAATAATTCGTACCTGACTTATCTCCCATGCAACTTGTGACGCGACTGCCCTTGGATCAATCAGCCTCCAGATCAGACGATCCACAACAATATCGCGTTAATTTTCCCGTCGAGAGTTAGCACATAAAATTCACGCGATGAGGGCGCTGTTGGCCCATCGACGTGTCCGATTATTACTAGATCGCATTTTTTTAAAGCGGTTTCATTCCAGCCCAAAGGCGGTGTGAAATAGGCTGTTATGGTTTTCCAAAACCGTTCTTACTATAGCGCCTTCAGGTTCCGACTACTCCATTGCTCCGGGTTCCAATACATCTTCAAATCGCGGTTACAACCAACTCCGCCTTCATAAGCAAAGATTATGATGCAGCAAACTTCTGTATTGAACTCTTTACACAGAGTTTCCCGCAGTCTTTATTAAATTCACATCACCTTTCAGGGCCTCCCCTTCACGAGAGGTTATAATACCAGCTCACAGTATTCAGTGCTATTATTCGAATCAAATCACAGAGATTTATCTCCAATATCAAACAAGTTCAACCCCTTAATTAGAGGCAATACACTTTCCCTCTACTTCACTGCTTCAATATTGACCCATACATCGCTACATAGGATGATTTCCCGCACTCTCATACAACTCTAATCATTCTACACACAGAGCTAGTTTGGATGAAACCCTCAAGAAATTTATTCATTTCAAATGTGCCTCATACAATATATAACCCCTTAATTCCCAAACTCCCAAACTAATCATCGGGTTGCCCAGTCATATGCAAAATTCAATTAAGCACAATCACACACATTCCAGGGTTCTTAACACGGTTTTTATCACACTGGCTCTCATACACTCTCATTCCTGAATACACAGGAAAACTCTTAACTCAATTTGTAGAGTCCTACTCATACAAGGGATTCAAGGCATTTTCATAGAGGAAATTAACCAACGGATGCACAAATACGCAAGGTATTCTCCACACAGAGTTTGAACAAAAAATGCACAGTTATATTGAGACAAATTCCTCATTTACACAGTGAATTAACTTACAAGCTTTTAGTTGGCCAGATCTTTGATTAATTGGCCCTTCTCCTCTACTTTTTCTCCACTACAGTTCTATGCAGCCTATGCAGTTCTCTCTCTAGGTCTCTATGCCACAGAGACTTATTTAAAAAATTAACAGTAATTGTTTCATCTTCCCTCAGCGTTCAATAAAACTCTGCAATTCCTACAGTCCTAATTTTAGCCTAACCCTATGACAAAATGAAATAGACTATCTCTTCCTATGCCCACTAATCATTCGGACAATTACATTTTCTCTACAATTAGCTAAAAATAATTCATATATGAATAATTTCATAGGGAACCAAAAACATGAGACCCCTTTGTGTTTATTTATGTACAAAGATTTTCTATAGCCTAATGCCCCTACATCATTATATTCCATTTATGACAAAGAGAATTTGGCCATCATTGATGCGTTGGAAAAGTTTCGATAGTATATGGTAGGCAACAGGTTCAAGATAAATATGGATCATAATAGTCTTTAATTCTTTCTAGAGAAGAAGTAGTTGTAGGAGAGGAAACAAAAGTGGGTGAGCAAGATTCATGCATATGAATTTGACATAGATTATTTCAAGGTTCAATAGAATGTGGTGGCAGATGCATTGTCTAGGAGGCCTGCTACCATCTCATTCATGAGAATTACCCCATATTGGAGAGCACAATTACTAGTTGAGTACTCCAAGGGTCATCATGCATGCGAGATCCTTGATGGTAGGATACAAGATGAATGGTACAAGTTGATGGATGACGTGATCTATTACAAGAACCAGATACTCCCAGTTGATGAAAAATTGGTTGAAGGTATAAATGATATATTTACACCCACATTTAAATTTTCAACCCGGTGTCGTAAGACTTGGAGACGTAGCACAAATATATGCCATAATATGGCCTCATGGATTTTGAAAATTAAAACCCTAGAAATAATGCGAAAGGGAAATCATGTAGGAAAAGAAATAAGACATTTAAAACTAGACACATGACAAATTAATAATATATGCAGGAAATAAAGGATGAAAAAATTCTTAATCAATTACAGCTACACTTGCAAATATGAAAGAATGAAATAAATAACTATTTAAAATCTACACTTAAAATGCTTCTTCCGAATGATGGTTTAAAATCTGTACTTAAAATGTTTTTTTTTCCAAATGATGCAAGCACTATTGATGGAAAGAAATCACAATTGTATGGAAATATTCAATCCAGTCTTTTATTGAGAAAATATGTCTTCAAACATATTTGGTGGACACTTATTTATATTAATTTACTTTACATCAATCTTGGTATTAAGCTATGTTAATGAATGTTGTTCCCTTAATTCCAAGATCAAATTCATGCAATGATTTTAAATTATAGTGCCAATTTAAATGAAACCTTTGTTGATTTTTTTAGGCCTAAATCTACATCAGGCTGAGAAAGGTAGGATCTAGGATAACATCATACCACGCTTAACCTAGTAGCTAGCCCTACTAGGTCGGGAGAGGGCTCTCTCCTTGTCAATCTCATAAAATATGGCCAATGAAAGCTTGACATGACTGATGTGATGACTGATTTTAGGCTAGGTATGTGTACAAAGGTGTTTGATTGAATTTGATGATGTTTTTTTGGCTCAAATGTGAAAGGCAGATTTGGGCCTGGGGAATGAGGCTCAATTTTGCAGAGATCTCTATGGGGCAAGGTAGGCAAGTGATTTGGTACTTCAAATTGAGTGAGATGGAGAGGTTTTAGATAGATGAGGAGTTGGAAAGGGCATGAAGAACTCAGGGATCCTTTTCAATCAGATGAAAACATAGATAACTAAGCAAACCCTAGGTAGAGCACTACACTTTCAATGTATTCTACCTTTATCTTTGTTTGATTTAGTTAAGATGAAATAAAGAGAGATATGGCATACATAAAACACATGTAGACTTACAATTATAGAATAAACACAATACCAAAGAAAGATTCCACATGAATCCCATAAAGTGTTGCAAACCACTGGTCTATTCCTTAGCCAAACTACTAAAATGAGTATACAATAAGCTCCAAGCTTTCTCAAAAATCCAACTATGCTAATGACTGAAAAAACATAAGATATAGGCAAAAAAAAACTCATCCTAGCCTCTAGGGGTTGAGCTCATGAGTTTAGGAGCTTTTCCAACAAATTCTAAACTAAGAACTAAAAAGTAGGCAATGGAACAGCTTGCCTCTAAAAACTAGGGAACTGATTCATTCAGTTATAAACAACCTTTTCATGGATGAATCTACCTCTATGAGTGAAAATTCAGCATAATTACATCAAAATCCATAAATTCACATTAAATTACATCATAATTTTGACAATTAGAAGGAGAAAAGTCAAACTGTCAAGAAACTAGGCAAAAAACAGAGTATTTTTGGTCAAACTGAGCAAATTTCCTCCAATGCGCCGCACTGATTTCCCTATGCGTAGCGCCTATTTGCAACTGCTTTTGGAGGCCTTCCCGGTGTCCAAATTTTCTCCAAGTGGGATTTTTGGAAAATTATGCCTGTCTACTTTCCAGCACAAGTGCAATTGGTGAATTTGGCCTCCATTTGCCCCTCCAAAACTGAGTTCTCCCAAGACTGCTTCCTGTGTGTCAAAAAATGAGTAGAAAGGTCATTTTTGGGGTGCTTTTGACCTTTTTGGAAGCCCAAAGCCTGTCAAAATTTATTGGCCATTTATGAGCATGCATATTTTTTCATGAAAAATCCAAATATGCTGAGTTTTCCTCAAAATGATGCCTTCATCAAAAGCAAGCGCCAGGTGGCGCGACGCATTGGGTAGAAAAGTCTGTTTTTTGAGCCAAAAATTCAAAAATTACAAAAAGTGTCCCAAATTTTTTGAAATTTGGGCTGAGTGTCCTCCCTTAATAGCTGTGTTGGGCCAAGGAAACCTCAGCCAAGATCTGAAGTCTATCATGCTCTTTTCGCCTCTTTGATGCCTTCTTCAACTTGGCCTTCAAGATCCTGATTCTTGCTTTGCACACCTAGTTTCTCGCAAAGTAGTGGTAGGCCATGTGCCTCAACATGTTTTTCTCTTTTTTTGCCTTCTCCAGCGTCTTTTCCAAATGTATTTGTATCCTATCAAGCCAAGATTCATGGTCAGCTTCAATTTCTTGTTCAAGTGGTGTCAACTTGGTTTTCCTCCTCTTGGCATCTTGCCGGTTTTCTCGTATGTTTTGCAGCTCCATAATGGTTTGCTGATCCTCTAGCTGCTTGTTTATTTGCTCCAGATAGTTAATTATCCATTTGGCTCTTTCTAGGTTGAGATACAAACCATGGATGTCCTCTTGCTGCTCCTGAATGATCTCTTTAAGCTTTGAGCTTTGTGAGCCCAAATTGGTGTCATCATCCTTAATAAGAATGAAATTTGTCTCCTGCCCTCCTTAAGGCCCCTCATCATGTAATGGCCGCTTACCCTTGTCCTGTACCTGCTCTTTTGATGGAGGAAGTGAGACCCCTTCCACCTCGGGTGGAGATAATACTTGCTTTACTGCTGCAAACAACCTTCTAGTGCCCTTTTGGTAGGTGACAAATACTGGTACACTAGCAGTTTGTGTCTTATGAAGCTCTTGCTGATGTGAAGGCCCACCTATCTCATGAAAAGCTTCTGTAGGTACTTGAGGAGCGGTGAAGACCTCATGTGAAATGAAATCCTCCCATGAGATGTTTTGTAAACCAATATGATGCATGACCACAATCTTGATTAGTGAAAAATGATATATGCTATTATACTGCTGCTGGGGAGTCTTCTTGTGCGCTAAGGTGGTCATCTTCTCAATGTTCCGGCAAATAAAGTAGGGTAGGTTCATCATTCTCACCCTAGTAAAGTGCATCAACAATCTGATGTGATAAACATATAGGTGACAAAACCGGCCCTCACAGCTGAAATACTTAATTATGAGTTTCATCAAGGGAGCATATGAGTCTTTCAGATACCATAAAGGAAAAACTCTGTTGAGATGTCTTTGATAACCAACCTTGATGTAAGGCTCATATTGTTCTCTTTCAATCTGCTGCCTTTTATTCCACTGCTCACTGACATTTGGAATTCCAGTTGCTAGAGAAATGGACTCTGGTGTCAGGGTAAATGTCACACCTGCTAGAGTGACTTGGCCATTTTGAAGATGGAGCACAAACAACCTGGCCAACTCATGATGGTATTGAACTCTGTCTACCATCTCACAGAACTGATAACAGGATTGGTGTTGAAAGCATGTGACAGCAAGAGGGCAGGCCTGCAACTCGGCAAGTGAAGTAGCCTCCTCTCGTATATGTTTACCACCCTTGTGAGGTCTCCTTGGTTCATGCATTTCTGTAGGAGAATCACTGTGTGTCTCCTCATCTCGGTCATAGGAGGGATCAGACTCCATGTTTTCTAATGTGTGAGTTTTCTTGATGAGTATGAAGAGATTTATGGTGTTTTTAGTTTTCTGCTACCAAGGATGAGAATGTATGAGGAATTGTGGAGGGAAAGGGTATGAGGGGTTTTGGGAATGATATGGACAAGGTTTTTGGGAATAGGGGGTTTAGGGAATAGTATGTAGGCTTAGGGACAACAATTAGGGTTTAGGATTTGTAACTAGGGTTTGGGATAGTGGGAGTTATGGATATGGGAATTAGGGAATTTTTGGAATATGGGAATTAGGGAATGAGTGGATGAAAGTGAAAAATGAATGGAGGAGTCAAAGAGTGAGGGAGTGATGGAGTGGACTTGGTAGCAAAAGCACAAATGAAAACCCTAGGAAATTGTTTTTGAGCCAAAATTTCAAAGAGGTAGGGTTTGAGTTTTATCACACCAAACCACCATAAATTTTAAGAAAAACTTTTTCACTAGCAATGAAAGGAATCTTGACTTACTTGCACACCATGGGATTGAGAAAATTTGGAAATTTGAGGGAGTTTATGGTGAAATCGAGCTTGCAGATCTATGTGCCGCGCCACAAACCCAACGCACCATGCCTTCTATATGTGTCACGCCAGTGTATTTTTTACACTGTGGAGGGCAGCCCAATGCATCGCGCCTTCTCTATGCGCTGCGCCACAAACCCAACACGCCACGCCTTTGAACTTGCACAATTTTGCTTCAAACTTGCTCCCTTTCTCCAACACGACCTTCTCTTACTCAATTTTTATCCTTTGAATGAAAATGAGCTCTTTGAACATGAAAAATGAGTTTATATACAAGAGATTTTGATTTTTCACTCATAAAACCCATTTTTATAATGTTTGCATTGTAACTTACTTTTTCAACTCTGTTTTTGGGCAGTTTACTTCATTTTTACCTTTGATGAACTGAATGATTTGATTTTTTGGTTTTCCTTGCAGGGGATGGAGTTTCTGAAGCTTGGTAAGGTGACCAAGGTTGCCACTGAAGTTGCTTACATAGGAAAAATTGAAATTACATCAAATTTTATACATGAAAACATAGAATACTCTGTTTTTCCTCAAAACAAGGTTTTGAGGAAAAATAAGTCTCTGAGCATGTGATTATGGAATTTATTGGTACTGAAACTTTATTTGATCGCCTCATGCGCCTGCTGACTATTGTTGAACATTTTTAAGACCTTTTTGACGAAACCCTAGACCTAATAAAGCGGAAACCCTAAAATTGACTCTTGCAGATGATCTAGATGAATGGAAATGTGCCAGCAGGTAAAGGGCATGAGGGAAAATTTACAACAAGCCACTATCGTCAGATGATCCATGATCCTAATGGAATGCAGCTGACTGAGCAAGACACCTAACATGCAATGCAACAAGATAATTTGATCACTAACGGAGGGATGAAGATACCGACACTAACAGATTTTATATCATGATTATTCCCATTTTAAATCCCTACAACTTAATATATATTTATAAAATAACTTGAAATGGGAAAGAATGAAATTGAGAAAAAGAAGCAGTTACTAATTGATAATATATTTTAATTTAATTACTGAAAAATAAATGAATTATAAATTAAATATATTGTTAAATTTAATAACCAAACCTATGCATTTAAATATTATATGTAAAGGAAACGGAAAAACCAAATTGAAAGCTCACCACACCATTCAGGAAATAAAACACATAATTCAACAAATGCAGTCAAACACAAGTAGACCTACAATTGCAATGAAATAAATAATTCTAGCGATAGTCTGAATAAATCCTAAATAATCTAGACAAAAATGGGCTGACTAATGGGCCCGATCACCTAAGTCAATATTCCTAAAAAGAAACTATATTAATACATTAACTTATGAATTCAAAATAGCCTGGAAAATATAAAACAAATGAAAAATCATATTACTGCTGAAATCAAATTACATAAATGCTAATAATTAAATGTTGGGATCCAGTGGATTATTCCACTGGGCTCAGACTCCTCTCATGGCGCAATTAAAATCTAATATCTACCAGCAATGTGATGTATGGGTAGCCTAGCATTATTCTCTGTGATCTTGTCTTCTCTCCATCATTACGCAGTGCTCTATCTCTATTACACTACTCTTTACAAGTGTGCAACTTCCCCATTATATAGCAGCAACATTGCTCTTAATTAAATGGGTCAATTTTTGTATAGGATATAAATTTAGGATTCTAGTTAATATGAATTAAATAAAATCAAAACAACGAGATTTGATTTCCAATTCAGGTTTGAGCTGGTGTGATCTGGCTTCTGTAAATAATTCTGACTCCATCATATTGCTGACAGAGGAAATGCACATCTGGCAAGCTCTGGTGGTTTGCATGAGAAATATTTCTGTTGTTGAACCAACAAGCAGGAAAGCTATGCAATCTACGCTTTCCAGCGGATGAAGCCAACAAACCATATCCTTCTATTTGGATTCATTGTAAATCAGGAAAGAATGTCTGCTGCTGGATTTAATTTCGACACCTCCAGAGAAATACAACCACATATGAATTATTTATAAAAAAAAAACTTAACAGTCCACAATAGTCGCATTTTCCTACTTTATTATTGTTTTCCAAATTCCCATCTGATGCTTTTACAAAAAAAATCGTGGGTTCTTATGTAACAAATTTTATCCATAATAAACTCTAATCTAGTTTGTATTGACATGAAGTACATTGCTCGGTGGCGGATTCTGGATATTGGAATTGCATTATGGTTGAACGATAATGTCTCATGTAAAATATGTTCTTTTCCTCAAAATCCCAAAAATTATTCATGTGCTGGCAACTTTGGAGGAATTTCCGTAGAAAGGATCCGATCTTGGGGCTTGGACTCTAGTTGGTTCACCTCTAAGGGTTTGAGCAATAAATTTTTTGACAATGCAGCCATCATCAATGCTAATTTTTGGTCCATAGGTATTAAATATTTGAGAAATATGGATCTCTGACCCAAAACCGTGGCCAAATTTTCCAAATCATTCACATTCAGCCTGTTTCTGTACTTAAAATCGCATTTAACAATTTTTTTAGCCTTCACTCCCTTCTGGTGATGAATTTTGCAGAACGGTTTCTGGGTTATATGAAACATGGTATTATAAGCATGATTCAAGTCTCATAATGTCAAGATTCCTCACCATTGGATCAAAAACTTCATGTTTTCACCTACTACAATCTCATTATGTACTAAAATTTGTAGTAACTAGTTTGACTTGTGAAGACTTTCAGCGATGAAACCCTACGATAATTAATCTAGGGTTTTAGGGTATAAACAGTGATATTGCATGATGATTTTTATTTACATGGGGTGAATCTGTACTCAAATGTGTTTATGCTTCTATGCATGAGATGAATCTATATTCAAACCCATTTCAAGAAGCATTCCTGCACTGCTGGTGCGACGACTTATTCACCTGCCACCAAGAAGGCATTCATTAATGAAATTTACAAAAAAATACTCTTCAAACTAATTAAAAAAATAATTTATAAATAAATAGTTATTGTCTCTAATTCCTCTAATTAACAACATAATAGTTTAATAATGATGCAAAAATTAAGTACAAGCATGTAATTATTTGACAAAAAACCATAAAAATTTGGACAAAAAGGTGGCTCAACATCCCCCCATGCTCAACCTCTTGCATTTCCTCGTGTAAGCCAAACCTTTAAACTATAAATCTATGAAAGAAGGAAGAGGAAATGTTTGAAGATAAAGAGTGTTAGCAAATATTCCAGCGAGTAAAGATGAAATGCCTACTATTGCAATGCATTCATTAGCCTACAACATAACTATTACAATGCCAACGAAAACCATGTTACAGTTCTAATGAAAGTATCGATGGTAGGAATGATAAAACAAGATCAGGTACTAAAAGTAGACAGGATGGAGAAAAGAGTATGGCACATACCTGTTGCCTTGTCCAAAATGAATTCGATGTTTTGTTTTTTCCCAAAGTCTTATGATAAGAATCAAATTTTGTTGAAAAGTGCAGTTTCAAAAGACTACCACAAGATTCCTGCACCTACAATAAAAATACTATACCTAGGCCATGCAACACATATTTAGAGGAAACCACCATCAATACACATTGCTTCCAATCAACACCTTGTGAATAGTCATAATTGAATATTTCATCACTTCAAATACCATAGAAATTAAAGTTATGATACCAGAAAAAGGAAATAAAAATAGATTAATATGACACTTTCCCGGATCAATAAACAACCTCTTTATTGGACACTCTAAATTTCATTTTCATCTAGATGCAAAACTAGATTTCTTCTTAGTCTGGTACAAAGAATTACCTTCACTAAGGGTACAACTTCATTAAAGATTCATGATTTTTGAAAGATAGAACTCAAAGCATCATGTTAAAATATTCTTAAAACCATTTTCCAAGAAAAAGGATGATTTTTCAGGGAAAGAGAAGGATAACCAAGCAAATCATAGTACGTAATTAACTTTAATACCACAGACATGGCCCTACTTCCCGCAGGTGTCCATAACCTCGGCAGGGATGTCTTTTGACCCAACGAAATGTTTGTGTCCCACTTACTAAATATAGATTCAGAGTTAGCTTATTTGACTTTTAGATGAAGGCCACTGTCCTAGTTTGGTAACCAGCTGATGGTAGTGCCACTCACAAGAAGTAACATGGATGAATAGGTCGGCTCGTGATGAGACCTCCTGTCTCCCGGCTTTTGGTTGGAAGCCATTACTCTGGCTTGGTGACAAAAAATAGTAATGTAATGCAAGTTAGGTCTCATGATCATGGTAGGCCATCTCATCACAAGACCTCCTATCCTCCCCTAAATCTTTTGTAAGCTCTGATTATGATTAACATTAAAGGTTACTTAGTAAGTGGGGAGACAGATCTACTCCTTAAGAGTACATGATGGCGTGAAAATTTTTTAATGACTAATCATTACTGACTAATTCCTCTAACCTAAACACTTATTGAAGATATCCCAGATAATGATTGAAAGATTCCTTGAATTGATAATGCTAGTGTTCTCATGAATAGCTCGTTATGATCTTTACAAGAGTGGTCCACCATAGGGGGTTTTTCAATAGTACCTTCTAAGGGAAACCAAAAAAATATATCTCAGATGACAACTCATTTGGAGTGATTAATCCTGGTTAATTTTGCAAAATCATGAGGTATTAGAGTGAATCATACTCAAAAAGATTGATCACAAATGTGTGTATTAACAACTAATGTGGATCAAAAATAATTTCAATGGCTATGATTTAAAATTCAAAACCCTAATAGTATTATAACAACTTTATTCATTTATTCTCCTACCCTACCTACCTCAAGAAGAAGAAGACTCCTAAGTAAGTATAGGAGTACTTCCAATGCATCCATGTGTGCAATAGAAGGATAATTATACTCATGTTCAATTTTGAAAAGTATGTGTGAGAAAATACCAGAACATGAGGTACCAACTCCACTAACTGATGTGATGCTACAAATTGTCGAATGATAAATGAGGAGTGGATACTTATAGTTATCTGGAACCAAGATTCTATGGGATCCATATACTCTTGGTCACTTGATTCATGAGTAACATTCAGTGCATCATGAAAATCATCCACATTTATTTGTTTATCCTCTAAAGTTCAGGTCAGATTAGATAGATGTTCTGCTTATGATGGCTTCTCCTCATCATGCATGATCGACAACTTCTTGGTCTCCTTAGGAAGATCTTCCGGATATTCATGAAACTTCTCTTCCAGAGGAATAGACCTTTCTTTGATTGATGCCAAAATGTGATCTTTCTATGAAGCAGAGACCCCAGCTTCTACTCAGATTTGAGATAATTCTTTGAATAACATCACACTTCCTCACATTTTCTTGCTAGCTAGAAAGCATCAAACTTTAAATCTTCGTTTACAGACAACCAAACTTTAGAGTGACCCCATGCAAAATTGAATGTGTGGCTCTTCACTAATGTCTTTTTGTCATCTCTGCCCTCTAGTTTCCCTATGAAGGTAAAAGCGAAAAATAAATCAACTTCAATTGTAGTAAAGAAAGTAATCCACACTTTGCAAAAAATAAAATCACACTTTTCATAAATTGGATAATCTATATTGCATAAAACAAATTTTCCAAATGAAATAAATTACTCCTAAAAACTCAATTGCAATAAAAGAAACAAAACCCGCTTGCAGTAAATAAAATCACTCATTTGCGGAAAGGAAAACCTGGCTTGTGAGATTTTTGGAAACACCTTCCAGTATGCTTCAACAAGCAAGGGGAATCTCATTAATCTAAAAATTTGACTGCGAAAGAAAGGGAAAAAGCATAACAAATCACGAGGCCTTATCCTACAATGCCTCTCTGGCAACGGCGCCAAAATTTTGGGAGGTATAAATGTTAGATCTACACCAACATTTAAATTGTAAATGTGGGGTTGTAAGACTTGGAGACATAGCACAATATATGCTAAAATATGGCCTCATGGATTTGGAAAATCAAAACCCTAGAAATAATGAGAAAGGGAAATCATGGAGGAAAAGAAATAAGACATTTCAAAGTAAACACACTACAAATTAATAATCTACGCAGGAAATAAAGGATGCAAAAATTCTTAATCAATTACAGCTACACTTGAAAATATGAAAGCATGAAATAAATAACTATTCAAAATCTAAACTTAAATGCTTCTTCATAATGATGGTTTAAAATATGTACTTAAAATGTTTTTTTTCTAAATGATGCAAGTACTATTGATGGAAATAAATCATAAATGTATGGAAAGATTCAATTCAATCTTTATTGAGAAAATATATCTTTAAAATTATTTGTTGGGCACTTATTTATATTAATTTACTTTACACCAATCTTGGTATTAAGCTATGCTAATGAATATTGTTCCCTTAATTCCAAGATCAACTTCATGCAATGATTTTAAATTATTTATAAGCGCCAATTTAAATGAAACATTTGTTGATTTTATATCATGATTATTCCCATTTTAAATCCATGTAACTTAACATATATTTATAAAATAACTTGAACATGGAAAGAATGAAATTGAGAAAAAGAAGCACTTAGTAATTGATACTCTATTTTAATTTAATTTTTGGAACATAAATGAATTATAAATTAACTATATTGCTAAATTTAATAACCAAACCTATGAATTTAAGTATTGTATGTAAAGGAAATGGAAAAACCAAATTGAAATCTCACCACACCATTCAGGAAATGAAACACATAACTCAACAAATGAAGTCAAACACAAGCAGACCTACAATTGAAACAAAATAAATAATTCTAGTGATAGACTGAATAAATCCTAAAGAATCTAGACAAAAAGGCTGAAAGATGGGCCCGATCACCCAACTCAATATTCCTAAAAAGAAAATACATTAATACATTAACTTATGAATTCAAAATAGCCTGGAAAATATAAGACAGATGCAAAATCATATTACTACTAAAATCAAATTACATAAATGCTAATAATTAAATGTTGGGCTCCAATGGATCATTCCACTGGGCTGAGACTCCTCTCATGGCGCAATTAAAATCCAATATCTGCAGGCAATGTGATGTACAAGTAGCCTAGCGTTCTTGTCTGTGATCCCGTCTTCTCTCCAACCTTACGCAATGCTCTATCTCTATTACACTACTCTTTACAAGTGCGCAACTTCCCCAGTATATAGCAGTAACATTGCTCTTAATTAAATGGGTCGATTGTTGTATAGGATATAAATTTAGGATTTTGGTTAGTATGAATTAAATAAAATCAAAACGACGATCCAATTCAGGTTTGAGGTGGTGCGATCCTACTTCTGTAAATAATTCTGACTCCATCATATTGCTGGCAGAGGAAATGCATAGCTGGAAAGCTCCAATGGATTGCTTGAGAAATATTTTTGTTGTTGAACCAACAAGCAGGCAAGCTACGCAATCTATGCATTCCAGCGGATGAAGCCAACAAACCATATCCTTTTGTTTGGATTCACTGCAAATCAGGGAAGAATGTTCGCTGCCAGATTTAATTTCCACACCTCCAAAGAAATACAACCACGTATGAATTATTTATAAAAAAAAATTAACAGTCTAGAACATTCTCGTTTTCCAAATTTCCATCTGATGTTTTTAGAAAAAAAATCGTTGGTTCTTATGCAAAAAAAATTATCCATAATAAACTCCAATACATTTTGTATTGACATGAAGTACATTGCTCGGTGGTGGATTCAGCATATTGGAATTGCATTATGGTTGAATGGTATTATCTCATGTAAAAGTTATTCTTTTCCTCCATATCCAAAAAATTATTCATGTGCTAACAGCTTTGGAGGAATTGTTGTAGAAAGGATTCAATCCTGGGGCTTGGACTATCATTGGTTCACCTCCAAGTGTATTAGCAATAAAATTGCTAACAACACAGCCATCATCAATGTTCATTTATGGCCATAAGTATTAAATATTTTAGAAATACCGATCTCTGACCCAAAACCGTGGCCAATTTTTCCAAACCGTTCACGTTCAGCCCATTTCTATACTTAAAATCGCACTTAACAATTGTTTTAGCTGTCACTCCCTTTTGGTGATGATTTTTTCCAAACAGTTTTTGGGTTATATGAAACTTGGTATTCTAAGCGTGCTGCAAGTCTCATAATGTTGAGATTCCTCACCATTTGATCAAAAACTTCATATTTTCACCTACAACAATCTCATTGTGTACTCAACTTTGTAGTAACTAGTTTGAATTGTGAAGACTTTCGGCGATGAAACCCTTTGACAATAAATCTAGGGTTTTAGGGTATAAACGGTGATATTGCATGATGTGTTTTTGTACATGGGGTGAATCTGTACTAAAATGTGTTTATTATTCTGTGCATGAGATGAATCCATATTCAAACACGTTTCAAGAAGCATTTCTGCATTGTTGGTGCGACGACTTATTCACCTACCACCAAGAAGGCATTCATTAATGAAATTAAAAAAAAAAAATGCTCTTCAAACTAATTAGCAAAAGGAATTTATAAATAAATAGTTATTGTCTCTAATGCCTCTAATTAACAACATAATAGGTTAATAATGATACAAACATTAAGTACAAGCATGTAATTATTTGATAAAAAACTGTAAAAAATTGGAAAAAAAGGCGACTCAACATCCCCCCACGTTGAACTTCTTGCATATCCTTGTGCAAGCCAAACCTTTAAACTATAAATATATGAAAGAAGGAAGGGGAAATGTTTGAAGATTAAGAGTGTTAGAAAATATTCCAGCGAGTAAAGATGAAAATGCCTAATATTGAAATGCATTCATTAGCCTGCAACATAACTATTGCAATGCTAACGAAAACCATGTTAGAGTTCTAATGAAATTATCTATGGTAGGAATGATAAAACAAGATCAGTTATCGAAAGTAGATAGGAAAGAGAAATGAGTATGGCACATACCTTTTACCTTGTCCCAAATGAATTCCCTGTTTTGTTTCTGGCCAAAGTCTTATGATAAGAATCAAATTTTGCTGAAAAGTGCAGTTTCAAAAGACTACCACGAGATTCATGTACCTACTATAAAAATATTGTACCTAGGTCATGCAACACATATTTAGAGGCAACCACCGTCAATACACATTGATGCCAATCAACACCTTGTGAGTAGTCATCATTGAATATTTCATCACTTCAAATACCATATAAATTAAAGTTATGATACTAGAAAAGGGAAATAAAAATAGAGTAATATGACACTTTCCTGGACCAATCATCAACCTCTTTATTGAACACTTTAAATTTTGTTTTCATCTAGATGCAAAAATCGAGTTCTTCTTAGTCCGGTACTAAGAATTACCTTCACTAAGGGTACCACTTCATTAAATATTCATGATTTTTGAAAGATAGAACTCAAAGCATCATGTTCAAATCATCTTAAAACCACTGTCCAAAAAAAAGGATGAGTTTTCAGGGAAAGAGAAGGATAACCAAGAAAATCATATAATATAATTAACTTTAATACCACAAACATGGCCCTACTGCCCGAAGGTGTCCATAGCCTCGATAGGGATGTCTTTTGACCCAATGAAATATCTATGTCCCACTTACTAAATATAGATTCAGATTTATATTATTTTACTTTTATATGAAAGCCACTGTCCTGGCTTGGTAACCAGCTGATGGCAGTGCCACTCACAAGAAGTAACATGGATGAACAGGTCGGCTCGTGATGAGAGCTCCTGTCTTCCAGCTTTTGGCTGGAAGCCATTACTCTGGCTTGGTGACCAGCAACAGTAATGTCATGTATGTTAGGTCTCATGATCATGGTAGGTCGGCTCATCACAAGACCTCCTATCATCCCCTAAATATTTTTTAAGCTCTGAATATGATTAACCTTAAAGGTTACTTAGTAAGTGGGGAGACAGATCTACTCCTTAAGAGTATAGGATGGCCTAAAAAGTTTTTAATGACTAATCATTTCTGGCTAATTCCTCTACCCTAAATACTTATTGAATATATCCCAGATAATGACTAAATGATTCCTTGAGTTGAGAATGTTAGTGTTCTCATGAATAGCTCGTTATGATCTTTACAAGAGTGGTCCACCATAGGCATTTTTTCAATAGTACCTTCTAAGGGAAACTGAAAAAATATATCTTACATGACAACTCATTTGGGGTGATTAATCCTAGTTACTTTTGCAAAATCATGAGGTATTAGAGTGAATCGTACTCAACAAGATTTATCACAAATGTGTGTGTTAACAATTAATGTGGATCAAAAGTAATTTCAATGGCTATGATTTAAAATTCAAAACCATAATAGTATTATAACAAATTTATTCATTTATTCTCCTACCCTACCCTACCTTAAGAAACAAAATACTCCTAAGTTTAAGTATAAGAGAAATTCCAATGCATCCATGTGTGCAACAGAAGGATAATTATACTCATGTTCAATTTTGAAAAGTATATGCAAGAAAATACCAGAACATGAGGTACCAACTCCACTAACTAATGTGATGATACAAATTTCTGAATGATAAATGAGGAGTGGATACTAACAGTTATTTGGAACCAAGATTCTATGGGATCCATATACTCTTGGTCACTTGATTCATGAGTAACATTCAGTGCACCATGCAAATCCTCCACATTTCTTTGTTTATCCTCTAAAATGCAGGTAAAATTAGATAGATGTTCTGCTTCTAATGGCTTCTCCTCATCATGCATGATTCACAACTTCTCGGTCTCCTTCGGAAGATATTATAGATCTTCATGAAACTTCTCTTCTAGAGGAACAAACCTTTCTCTGATTCATGCCAAAATGTGATCTTTCTGTGAAGCAGAGACCCCATATTTTGCTATGATTTGAGAATATTATTTTAATAACATCACACTTCCTGATGTTTTCTTGCTAGCTGGAAAGCATCAAACTTGAAATCTTCATTTACGGGAAACAAAACTTTAGAGTGACCCCAAGAAAAAATGGATTTGTGGCTCTTCACTCACATCTTGCCGTCATCTATGCCCTCTAGTTTCACTGAAAAGGTAAAAGTGAAAAATAAATCAACTTCATTTACAGTAAAGAAATCAATCCACACTTTTCAGAAAAGAAAATCACACTTTGCAGAAATTGGATAATCTAGATTCCGGAAAAGAAAGTTACCTAATGAAAGAAATTACTCCTAAAAATTCAATTGTAGTAAAAGAAACAAAACCCACTTGCAGTAAATAAAATCACTCATTTGTGAAAAGGAAAACCTGGCTTGTGAGCTTTCTGGCAATACCGTCTAGTATGCTTCAACAAGCAAGGGGAGTCTCATTAATATAAAAATTTGATTGCGAAAGAAAGGGAAAAGGCATAATAAATCATGTGGCCTTATCCTACAACCCCTCCCCGACAACGGCACAAAAATGTTGGGAGGTATAAATGCTAGATTTACACCCACATTTAAATTTTCAATCTGGGGTCGTAATACTTGGAGACATAGCACAATATATGCTAGAATATGGCCTTAGGGATTTGGAAAATAAAAACCCTAGAAATAATGCAAAAGGGAAATCATGGAGGAAAATAAATAAGACATTTCAAAGTAGACACACTGCAAATTAATAATCTATGCAGGAAATAAAGGATGCAAAACTTCTTAATCAATCACAGCTACACTTGCAAATAAGAAAGCATGAAATAAATAACTGTTTAAAATCTACATTTAAAATGCTTCTTCCGAATGATGGTTTAAAATCTGTACTTGAAATGTTTTTTGTTCCAAATGATGTAGTATTTTTCATGGAAAGAAATCATAAGTGTATGGAAATATTCAATTCAGTCTTTATTGAGCAAAGATATCTTCAAAAGTATTTGTTGGACACTTATTTATATTAATTTACTTTACACCAATATTGGTAGTAAGCTATGCTAATGAATATTGCTCTCTTAATTCCAAGATCAACTTCATGCAATGATTTTAAATTATTTTTAAGTGCCAATTTAAATGAAACCTTTGTTGATTTTATATCATGATTATTCCCATTTTAAATCCCTGCAACTTAATATATTTTTTTTAAATAACTTGAATAGGGCAACAATGAAATTGAGAAAAAGAAGCACTTACTAATTGATACTCTATTTTAATATAATTGTTGGAACATAAATGAATTATAAATTAACTATATTGTTAAATTTAATAACCAAACCTATGCATTTAAATATTATATGTAAAGGAAATGGCAAAACCAAATTGAAAGATCACCACACCATTCAGGAAATGAAATACATAATTCAACAAATGCAGTCAAACACAAGTAGACTTACAATTGCAACGAAATAAATAGTTCTAGCGATATACTAAATAAATCCTAAATAATCTAGACAAAAATGGGATGAATAATGGGCCCGATCACCCAACTCAATATTCCTGAAAAGAAACTACATTAATACATTAAATTATGAATTAAAAATAGCCTGGAAAATATAAACCAAATGCAAAATCATATTACTGCTGAAATCAAATTACATAAATGCTAATAATTAAATGTTGGGATCCAATGGATCATTCCACTAGGCTCAGACTCCTCTTATGGCGCAATTAAAATCCAATATCTGCAATCAATGCGATGTACAGGTAGCATTCTTCTCTGAGATCTCGTCTTCTCTCCATCCTTACATAGTGCTCTATCTCTATTACACTACTCTTTACAAATGTGCAACTTCCCCATTATATAGAAGCAACACTGCTCTTAATTATATGGGTCAATTGTTGCATAGGATATAATTTTAGTATTCTGGTTAATATGAATTAAATAAAATAAAAACAACAATATTTGATTACCAATTCAGGTTTGAGTTGGTGCGATCTGACTTCTGTAAATAATTATGGCTCCATCATATTGTTGGCATAATAAACACACAGCTGACAAGATCCGATGGTTTGCGTGAGAAATATTTATGTTGTTGAGCCAACAAGCAGGCAAGTTATGCAATCTACGCATTCCAGTGGATGAAGCCGGAAAACCATATGCTTCTATTTGGATACACTGCAAATCAGGGAAGAATGTCCACTGCCGGATTTAATTTCCACACCTCCAAATAAATGCACCCACATATGAATTATTTATAAAAAAACTTAACAGTCCACAACATTCACGTTTTCCAAATTCCCATCTGATGCTTTTAGAAAAAAAATCATGGGTTCTTATGCAAAAAACTTTATCCATAATAAAATCCAATCCAGTTTGTATTTACATGAAGTACATTGCTCGGTGGTGGATTCTGGATATTGGAATTGCATTATGATTGAACATTATTGTATCATGTAAAAGCTTTTATTTTCCTTCGAATCCCAAAAATTATTCATGTGATGGCAACTTTGGAGGAATTGTCGTAGAAAGGATCTGATCCTCAGGGTTGGACTGTCATTGGTTCACCTCTATGGGCCTGAGCAATAAAATTGCTGACAACGTGGCCATCATCAATGTTTATTCGTGGCCCATAGGTATTAAATATTTGAGCAATACAGATCTATGACCCGAAACCATGGCCAAATTTTCCAAACCGTTCACGTTCAGCCCGTTTCTATACTTAAAACCGCACTTAACAATTGTTTTAGCCTTCACTCCCTTTTGGTGATGAATTTTTCTAAACAGTTTCTAGGTTATATGAAACATGGTAATCTGAGCATGATGCAAATCTCATAATGTCAAGATTCCTCACCATTTGATCAAAAAATTCATATTTTCACCTACAACAATCTCATTATGTACTCAAGTTTGTAGTAACTAGTTTGACTTGTGAAGACTTTCAGCGATGAAACCCTGCGACAATTAATCTAGATTTTTAGGGTATAAAAGGTGATATTGCATGATGTTTCTTTTGCAGATTGGGATCTCTACTAAAAAAACTTTATGCTTATGTGCATGAGATGAATTCGTATTCAAATGCGTTTTAGGAAGAATTCCTGCACTACTGGTGCAGCGACTTATTCACCTGCCACCAGGAAGGCATTCATTAATGAAATTTACACAAAAATACTCTTCAAAATAATTAACAAAAAGAATTTATAAATAAATATTTATTGTCTCTAATTCCTCTAATTAACAACATAATAGGTTAACAATGATACAAACATTAAGTACAAGCATGTAATTTGATAAAAAACCATAAAAATTTGGACAAAAAAGTGGCTCAACAAAAATATTATGCAGGCTACACATGACTCTCCATTGGAAGGAAACCAAGGATTCTCTAAGACATACGGGGCTATTATAGAGTGCTTTTCATGGAGAGGCCTCAAGGATGAAATCTTGAGGAATGTTCAAAAGTGTGACATATGTGAGAGGAACAAGGGTGAGCAGACACACCTTGCCAAATTATTGTAGCCCCTCCCTATTCCTAAGAGAAAATGGGAGATAATTTCGATGAATTTCATCACAGGGTTGCACGTAGTGAAGGGCAAGGATTGCATTTATGTGGTGATCGACAAATTGAACAAGTTTTCCCATTTATTTTCTATCTCTGCTCAGTACTCATCCTTGCAAGTAGAAGAGTTATTTTTCATATAGGTGCTCAAGCTACATGGTTTTCTAAAGACCATTTTCAGTGATAGAGACAACCAATTGATGGGTAGTTTCTAGTGGGATTTGTTCTGGCTTATGGGTATTGAGCTCACTCCTAGCACTAGCTATCACCAATGAGAAGAGAAATATTGTGAAAAAGTGGTTTTAAGGATACTTTTGTAACTATGTGACAGGAAAACAACGTGCATGAGTATGGTGGTTTAATCTTGACGAGTAAATCTAAAAGACTACCTACCACATGTCCATAGTTATGTCTCCATTCTAAAATTTGTATGGTTATGATGCACTGAATTTTGTCGATATGAGTTTTGGAGACAACAGGGCCCCAAAGGCCAAATACTGGATACAGGAGAGTCAAGATATCCTTATATCTCTCAAGGATAACCTACATACTACTCAGAACCAACAAAATTTGTATGCAGATAGGGGATTTAAGTAGAGAGGCATTTTGAGGTTGGAGACTTATCATTTTTTACGCTCTAACTATACAGGCAATCCACTCTCAAAATAGAAGTTGGTGGAGAAGCTTAAGCCTCGTTTTTATGGGACTTAAAGGATCACCATACAAGTCGGGGAGGTAGCATATTGGAGCTTCCCCCAGGTATTAGGGTCCATAACATATTTCATGGTTCTTGCCTGAAAAATACATTGGGGTAGCAGGTATTAACAGCTACAGATATGCCTCCCTTGGATGATGAGGGGCACTTGGTCTTAGAGCTTGAGGCTATTTTGGATATTACGGAGAGGAGACTGAGGAGTAGAGTCATCAGGGATTTTTTGGTCAGGTGGAAAAAACTACCTGATGACAATGCCACATGGGAGAGTGATCAGGTTTTACAACATCCAGCACTATAGTTTCCTGAGGACAAGCAACATTTGGGAGCGGAGGACTGTTATGTCCCCTCTAATTGAAATTAACAAGAAAAACCACCATTTTTGCAATTTTGGTTAACATGACACCAATTTTGGCTCACAACCTAAGTAAAAGTGGATAAAATGAGGGGGCACTCAATTTTTTGAAAAGAGAGACACCCACTTTGGAGAAAATGGAAAAAATGTGGAGCTAGTTCAACGCGGGGACCACTCCATGAAGAAATATGGACCACTAGGAGTGTTCGACTTGGAGAGAAAATGAGGACGAAAAGGGTTCGTTTTGTGGATCCCAAAAGGAGGGAAAAAAGGGTTGAAATTATAAATAGGAGGTGGAGCACTCATTTTTGGACCGTTTCTCATCTGATGTCCAAACCATTCTTTGCTCAATTTTTTTAGCTGGGTCAACAAAGTGTTGTTCAACACATGAGGTTTCCAAGTGGAAATATCACCCTACCTTCGGTGTACCACAAGTTTCATCCATAGGAGGATTCTCTTGCAACTTTAGAGGGTTGTTATGAGAGATATTGCAAGTGATTATGACAAAATTATGGAGTATACTGGGCATAGTAGTAGAACACACACATCTGGGAGCAGTTGTCATAAGTCATATCTCTTGTCGGGATTTTGAAGGGAGTTGTTACTTACATTTTTTAGGTGGATTGGAGTAATAGCAAGGCCTAATTTTCTGGTTAATAAAAAAAATCAACACTTGTTACCTAGGGCCTATGTGGGCCTGCATTGGGGCCAAATTGGAAAAAATCATGGGAGCTTGGGGCTAGTGGACTTGAGTCGGGAAGGGGATCAAATTTCCATAGTTAATTGGAGGGAGTTTTCACTAGGATTTTCTAGTGGATTAAGGGCCATTTACAACAATGATCCATTAGTGCATACATTTGGTGTCATTGGGTAGCTAAAACTTCTTGGTTGGTTTTTTGGTGGCTAGTTGGGTGGGAAACTACTTATTGGGTTTGGTGGATGAGGGTGAGAAAAGGTACCAGATGAATTTTCTCCCTTTTTGGAGAAGTATTAAGGCTTGTACAATGAATACTTTCAAGTAGCAGCACACATATTTTCCAGGGCAGCACATAAGATAATTTGGGGCCGAGTTCTTAGTGGTTGGGAAATATTTTTAAGACTTGGGCATGGCCTATCTTTCTTTAGCAAGCCTAGGTTCCACTTTCCTAATCATTTTACTCTCTTTCTCATATAATATAAAACAAAGTGTTGTTCTTGATTATTTTTCTAGCATTTGGCATGAAGATGTAAATGTGAAACAATTTTTTGTTTTTTTCCCTTGTGCATGTTATTTTTACACTGTAAATTTTCTATTTAGAATATTACAGGAACAATCATGGTACTGAGTTACCCCGAGCTTTGTATTTCCACCCTTCTTCACTTTCCTTTTTCATTTTATTTATTTTTCTTCATCTTTACCCCGTTTAGATGGGGTAGTTCATTGGCCACCGAGGGTTGGGACAATCATGAGTTCCTTAATGATGCATAAGGGGCCCTAGGAACCAGGGTGATGGCCATAATGATAAGGGGTAGAGCTCATGTTTGGCTTTTTCCCACGCACTAAAATTTATTGTTCCAACCATATTTTGCATTTTTTGGTACAATTCTTGTTGTATGTGGCCATATTATGCTTTTATCTTTATTTTTACCTTCATCAACCTCTGGGGTATCATTCCAGGGTAGACCCAAGGTGTGGACATGAGAGAGGGAGGCTAACACCTTGTGTACTCATTGAAAAATGTGGACCTAGATGGGGAAAATGTGAAAAAGGATAGTAATTAGTGGATGGAAGTGAGATATATGATATCGGGAAGTAGGACCATGAAATTAAAATCAAGGTTTCCTATGTAGTGTCATTCCTAAATCTATTAGCTAGTAAAGGATATCCCATAGGACTAGAATACAAGATTAACCCCCAAGTTTATGTAAGGGAGCAAGTGTACAGTCAAAACTTGTTTTTCCCACCAAATCCCCCCACTAATCCATGCCCAAATGGTGCCCAATAAAATCATGCATAAGCACCCAATTACAAAATGAAAAATCATACTTTTAGGGTTGGATGTCCCACCTTCAATCATATGATCATAATATATGAGTGAGGGCACACAATTGTCGGCTCAGGTGGAGGAGAATAGTAGCACATCGAGACATAAGGTAGCTAGAAGGGGATGATGGCTGCTTGCTGAAGACAAATATAGGATAAAATTTCTCCTATAAGGGTCACCCACCGGTGGTGGGAAACAAGACCCCAAGAAGGAAAAATTGTACAAGTGATGACCCGTTATAAAATCACTTAATATGCAATGTAAATTTTTTATCTTTGTTAAGAATTTTGAGCAAAAAAAAGAATATAGAAATCAACCTCCAAGACACAAAAAATGAATTCACTCATTATGATCATGGATCATGAATTTTGGTGGACCAAAATTTTCCTTTTGTGGCTAGGTATGATCCAAGAGAATCTTCATAAATGACAATTAAAATTGGTCTCAATTTCTACCAAGATTATTTGCATACAGAAGAGCTCAAAACGAGTCGTATGACATAGTTTGAATGGGGTCAAGAGGAGTTCATATGAAAAATATAAGGCTCATTGAAGTTTTGGGAAAATTGTGATATGATCAACTGAAATGATTAATACTTATTTTGAGATTAGATGCTAGTTTATTATTGATCTCATTTTTATTTGTAATAGAAAAGTAATACAAATGTAAGAACTATGTAGAATTGGTGCAAAATCTACATAGTATTGTAGTTTCCTAGTCTCAAGGTAGAGTTGAGATATTAATGGATTATAGTTTCCTAATGTTATGTGGAATTTTTATCTACAGATAAACCAAATTTCCTAAGTGTGGTGTTAGTCACTCAGAAAAACAGAGGAAAGAATTTACTATCACTTTCTCTAAAATAAGCATATATACATAATGGTGAAAGAAACTACTTATGATCCAAGCACTTTTCCTTCTCCCCTTGTCGTTGTTGCTATCGCTCTCAATCCAACTCAGATCACTCGATTGATTCCTGCAAACACAAACAAGGAAAAACAAACAACATGCATCTACATATATCTACTTATCTTACTCAATCAAATCGATTAGATGTGATATATATATATCAAGAATCTATTACACAAGAAATAGAGACATATAAAGACATATGTATGGTAAAATGAACAACAATATTAATGAAAGAGTAGAAGGGGGATGTTACAACCAATGATCAATTTGTTGCCACCAGCTCCAGCTTCATCCTAGCCTCGTCACATGTAATCATATCAACAGCATATCAGTACTTTCACTCTCTCAAATGAGAATCCAACAACATTTCTTTACCAAATTTCTTCCTTTCCTAGCACTAGGATCTATGCTCAATTTATAGGGAAACTAATGGTAGTTTCTCAATGAATGAATTTCTAATAATAGGCAATACGATGTTCCCAAGTTCAGAGGTGTTAGATGGACACTTAGATTCGAAGTTTGAAACATATGGACTCTTCTAGAAGACATTTTCCATGTCAAGATTCTCGAAACAATGATAATTCCTCTCCAGAGTGACCAACGCACTCTTGAATATCGGGAAGTGCATTGCAGTACACCCTTGAATTGAGGATGTTGCATATGCAATGCAATTAGTCCCTTTAGAGCTTTCATTGGTGAGTCAATAGGTGCTATAACATATACTTCAAACCTTGGAAATCTCATGATAGAAGCCATGAATGAATTATTCTTTTCTTAGGACATATATCAACTAAAATGTAAGGGGCTGATAGACCCTATTTCACTAGTCCTGGGGATGATGCCCAAATTGACCTATAACAGTTTCCCCCTAAAGCATGAAGTCAAAATAATAATAATATATTTGGATGAGATGCTTTACGATGTGATGAGCTGGAACTGAAGTGGAGTAATGACCTTCATCAATATTACAATATATTACATCATGATATTTTCATCTTGATCATGAATTATTGAGGGAGGCATTCCCATGCTCAGTACATAAACTATCTAATAACATGTACATAGTTCAGAAAGTTGTCTACATTGGAATGTTGCCCAATACAAACATGCCTACAGATAAAGGCCCATGTTCGGATGATGATCTGTATGTAAGGTCACTGTACATATGATGTGAACAAAAATCCTGAAATCGCGGCCCAAATGGATGAAATTAGATCCGGGGTCTTCTTATCTCATTCACTCGATTGTTAGGGTACATGTCTAGCCATGTGAATATATGATTTGTAATTGAACATGGTAAGACATCGTTTGATTACCAACCAACGATGTGAGTTGTTAACAAATGCGAGAGAACCACCATTGATGTTAATGGATCTCAAGGTACTGTAGTACAGTTTGTAAGGCATGAATAGATTATTTGATGTTGAACGACAAACAAAATATTTTGTTCAAAGGTCCAAAGTGAGGATCTTGTCGATGTTGTAACAAGCATCATGTTATTGGAACATGACATTTCTAAGTAAACTTCCTGGATGATGAGCTAAAGTTGACAGGAAGCCACTTTATCGAGAAATGGGAGTTAATGATTTCAGAGACAAAATATGACTTGATATAGCAATGTTTAGGGATGATTGTCATGAAAATGAAGGTTTATGAGTATTGCAGAAGGATGAGTATTCAATGGATGACTTCTCTTGAACATATCAACGACACTGAGATGAGTTGGCAGCATTGACCCAAAATCGAAGTGAAGTTATGATGAACCATAGGTATGAATGAACTGTCAAGAAGATTACCCAACCCAAAAGTCATGATGATGAAGTGAAAGTGTCATGTTCAACAATGACCTGCTACCGTAAAAGTGTTATGTTTGCTTTCCCAAATTTTCCCCGGTCATTTTTCAACTAGTACCTCTTTATTTTTAAACAAGATTGAGGAGGATAACATATGCTTGATCTATAATTCATCCCTTCAGGTGAATATACATCGCTATTTAATAATTTAATGAGTATAGAGATAAATGAAACTCAATTCTTTCCATGATAAAAAATCCCTTCGATATTTTATGTTTTAATGAGCCTAATGACAGTGACAACTCGATCCTTTTTCATATTTAGAGAGTTTGGAAAAGAGGAAAAAAGAAAACTCCACGAGTCTTTTTTTGTATATTTTTCGCTCAGATCCGAAAAAGTGTAAAATAATATCTGAGAGAACCTCCTAGCCATGTTAAACTAAGGTTTTCCTTTTTCGTGAATAATCCATCTCAGTCCGGAAAAGGGTTAAACTTGTATTGAGTAGATTTCGTTTCATTTACTTTTACGAGCTCGAAAATACAAGTGCTTGGTAATATTTTCACATTATCGAAGTTTGAAAAGAGCTAAAATAAGACTCCAGGGGTTCCTTTTTCATTGTTCTCGAAGCTCGAAAAAGAGATAAAAGTGCACTTCATGTCCTTTTTCATTTTTATCAAAGCTCAAAAAATAAGGATAAAAGTGTGTTTTGTGGTCAAATCATTCTTGAATAAGTGTGCACGACTAATCTACTATATAAGTTGTAAAACATTTTAAGAAAAACATCAAATGGATTAAAAATACCTCTTTCATGGAAAAAAATGAATAAAAACCATAGTCACAACAATAAATTTGATTTGTAATCAAATGACTAATTAAAAGATTTTTACCATTCATTTTTACTATTTGAAAGTTACCATTTGGATTTTGGAGCTCTGAACCAGGTTTTTCTCCCGAACTTCAGTAGTTGATTGCGACATATTTTGTGGACGATTTTCCTTGCCGTTTGATCTAGGTTGGAGCTATGAACCTTCTCTTTCCTTCAGTAGCATTTATGTTTCATTTCATTGCAATTTTTTAGGGATTTGGGCCCCCTAAGGTAAATTTATTTTTCACATAGGGAAATGCACCCTTGAATGTTGAAAGGTGCGTTGTAGTGCACTGTAATTGAAGGCCAGGTGCACTTGCAATGCATTGTCCCTTGACCTAGGATGCATTGGGTGCAATTCCCATTTTTTTCTTTATAGTTTGCCAAAATTTTGCCTAGTTTTTTGCATGGAATGGATCCTTATGAGTCTTATGATTTTGTTTCATGGATTCATCAGACAAAAATGAAGATTAAATGGAGGGAAAGAGAACATGAAGAAAAAAACACGATTTCCCTAAATGATCCTGGCACTGTAAGAGCCCTCTGAGACTGTGGGTTACTAAAGTACTTCAGACTGTCGAGTATGAGGCAATAGATGGAACTATTGGAGTTCCTTTTTTTTTCATGGGATCCAGTGATAGAGGCATTTCAAATTGGGGACAAATTAGTCCCAATATTAGTGGAGGATATCTATTTTCTCACATGATTATCGAGGAGAGGTCTGCCCATTTCTCTTTCAAGGTTTTCTCTCGGAGGAGAGACGTCAAGAGATTATATAATGCAGTATTTTAATCCAGGATTCAATCTAGTAAGGATGGGAAAATAAACATCCGTGATGTATGTGACTTACCATTGAGGACCATCCTATTCACTATCGCAAAACTTGATGGTACCACTACACTACATGTAGAAAACATATCTTACATGCAGTATGCACTAGATTTCTTGGAACCAATGGTTTTCAACTGGGCTAAAGTTGTCCTCTCTCAAATGAAAGAACAACTGAGCAAGGAAAACGGAGGAAGGAAGAAAAATTTCAACTATGGTTCGATCCTCATTTCTTTTTCCTTAGAGCAGATTCCATTGATGTAGCCCCAACATGTGAAACTGGGTATATCTAGTTCTAGAGATCCAAGGATGCATAGATGGGTAGAACTTATGGCTAGATATGCCGGTCAATCGACCATCGTATTCTCTACTGCATTCTTCATCTGGTTCATGCGAAATATGGTCACCATCGATGATTATGCATATGCAGGCATCGACTTCCGTGGAGATCCCGATTTGGCTTTACCATATGACGCTTAATGGGGTGCAATTGGTAAGAATGTTTTGACCATGTTTTTTTATTTTTCTATGGTTTATACATGTTTTTGTATTTTTATGTTTTCCGAAGACTAAACTAAAGTTTTGATGTAATGCAGATCTAGGTCAAGTTTGACCAGTGGGACAGCCAAAGCAAGGAGCAGACGAACCAGTAGAGAGGGTTGTCGAGAGAGCAGTCCTTCAGGATTTGGATATGGTTGAGACTCTTGTTGAGCTACAAAAACACATTCAGGGGTTGACCTTTAAGATTCTGGATTGCCGGATCAAAGAGTTACCCATGAGACTGTAGCGCCATACTGTTGGAGTTCCTAACCATTGGATGCCATTATTGCGTAGGATAGCTAGATCAGTAGCATTCTATCACGAGCATTACTAGTTTACTTTTGACATTTTGAGGTTAGATGACTAATGTGTCTTGGGCACAAATTTTGTAAAAACCAATAAATATATATCTATTTATTTTCATTGTTTTCCTATGTTTATCACACAATCCTATTCAATTATATGAAGTGAATGAAAATATGTCTTTACATGTGTTGAAATTTTTTTTTTATAACATAATTCGCTAAGGAGTCAGTTAATGTGTTCAAGTTTATAGAAATGTGTTGATATTGAATGAAATCAAAATGTATTTTCAAAATTTGAACTCTTAGGAAAATATGATGTAGTGTTGGATTTATGACAGTATAAACACTAGTAAGATGCAATACCACAATTTTTGAGTCTAACCTAATCATGATGTGGTTAATACCAAATGAAATGGCATCAAAGAGAAGTTTGATCAACGTGCTATACTCAGCGATATTATTTGTAGATTGACCGATACAAATCCCTTGAAAACTCACTGACTTGTTGTTTAGAGCGAAAATGGTCCAGGCTGCAGAGGATAGATTATGCTTACTACGACTAGCACCATTAGCATACCCAACGAATGGTTCCAAATATTTAGACATCTGTGATGAAATGTAAAGAAAATTACTAACTTCAAGAAAACTCTAGAAAAACAAAAAAAGACAGTAAATGCAAATCAACAACATATATACAATATACTACAACAGTTTACTACGCTCATGTTTAAGCATAGTAAAGTTCTAGATACAACCCATTTTGGGGCTGCGACAATGGAATTCCATCATAATATACCAACTCATAGGTGCCCTTAGCAAAAACTCTTTTGACAATATAGGGGCCATGCCATAACGACTCAAATTTCCCTGTACCTATTACATCAGCTTCCTGATCGTAAAGAAGGACCAGGTCACCCTCTGAGAAGATGCAAGGTTGGACATGCTTGTCATATTGCACCTTTATACATCTCTTATGCGCTTCGTTGGCTTCATGACGTGTTTCATCAAGATGGTGAAGGTTAAAAAGACACACTTCTTTAGAAGAGGTGTAAGGTAAACAAGTCAATTGCGAGTTTTAACAATGGAATTTCACATTGGATAGGCAAGATAGCTTCCATACCATACATCAATTGAAAGGGGGTAAATCTGGTTGCGTTTATCACCGAGGTTCGGTACGCCCACAAAGCCGAGTACAAGATCAAATTCCAATTTCGTTTATGAACTCCTATCATTCGTTGAAGCATTCGTTTAAGAATCTTGTTAATAGCCTCAACTTTTCCATTTGATTGTGGATAATAAGGAGTAGAACTATCATGGGAAAGTCCTAATTTGATAGTCAACTCATTCATCATATGATTGCGAAAATGCGAACCATGATCTGTGACTATAGCCTATGGAACACCAAACCATGATATGACATGATTAAAAAAGAATAATACAGTTGTTTCTCCTGTGTTGTTGAATGTAGGCATTGCTTCGTCCCACTTGGTAAAGTAGTTTTCTACAACAATAATATAACCATGCCCCCCCGGACAAAAGAGGGTTGCAGGTCATGAATTCAATGCCCCATTTTGAAAATTTTCCCACAGCGATAACAAGATGCATTGGTGCTGGCGGTTTGCGGAATTTACGATCAAATATCTGGCACGCATGACAACTTATGACCGCGAGGATGCAGTAATGAAATATAGTTGGCCAAAAGTAACCGGTGTGGAGTATCTTCTGCGTGGTAGCGTATCCAGACAACTGTCCACCGCAATCGCCAACATGACAATCATTTAAAACCTTTTTGGCCTCCTCATGAATGAGGCACCTCCTTAAAATTGTATTGACACCACGATGATAAAGTGTATCGCCGACGATCATATTATCTTTGGATTGGTATCAAATACATCGTTTTTCAGAGTGAGAAGTATCAAGTAGGGAAAATTAGGGGCTAATATTCGCAGGTGGGTAATTTTCCACGCTTTTTCAAAAAACAAGATTCGCCAATTTCCATTTTTTTCTAAAATGATTCGCCTAAATTTTATAGTACACCATTATTTTACCTCAAAAATCGCCAAAATATTATATTGACTAATATAAAATCCTTGTAAATATAAGTATTTCTACAAAAATATCGCCAGAAATTTTACAATTTTCATTTCAGGGATTGTAATATTCACGAAGGTTTATAAACTTTAAGATAAACTTACATCCTTAAAATTTTCCCTGGTATTAAGCCAAAAATTCTTGGACTGGAGATAAATGATAAAATCCCCATACCAAGGATCATATGATCCGATTAGAAACATACGCTCATCAAGAATAGATGGTTCTGATGTAGCTGCAGTACTATCAGAGGGAAGGTCACAAAGAAGCTCAGCCAAAACTGAAGACTTCTTTGACTTGGATTTAATGAATTCAAATCAAACTCCTGCAAAATGACAATTCATTTTGAATATTTCCCCCCAGGAATTGACGTGATAAAATTTAAGTCATGGGGTTGCAATCCAAAATGACAATGGTCTTCTGGAACAGGATATAGTGGTGAAATATTTGGACAGCTTGAACGACTACCAAGGCAATATTTTCTATGTATGAATACTTCACTTCCGTATCATTGATATTAATACTCAAATGATATATCGGATAATCTATCCCATTTTCTTCTTGGACCAATACCATAGCAATGGTGGTATCAGCTGCAACGATATATAAGAAATAATCACTCTAATAATTGGGGGGATACATTAATGACGCTTGGACAAGTGTATCCTTGACAGCATCAAAAGAAGCTTGCGCAACCTTATCCCAATGAAAGGGAATCCCCTTTTTCAAGAGTCGAGTAAATCCTTTAGCCATTTTGGCGTAGTTGTGTATGAAACTCCTTAGGAAGTTAGCCTTTCCCTGAAGTTTTTGTAACTGAAGAAAATTTGATGGCATAGGAAAATCAAGAATAGCCTGGACCTTCAGTGGGTCGATTTGAATTCCTTCTTTTGAGAAGACAAATCCTAGAAAACAACCAAAACCAACAAAAAACACACATTTTTGTGGATTGAGGCATATTTTGTAGTGTTTTCGGCGTAGAAAGATAGCTCTCATATGCATCGGGTGAACAGTCTCGTTTCGTGAATGCACGGGTATATCGTCTAGATAAGGTTGAACAATGTGCTTGATGTCATTGAAAGCATAATCCATTGCTCTCTGAAAATTTTCCCAAATGTTCTTTAAACTGAATGGGAGTTTCTGATAAGAGAATGTGCCCCAGGAACAGATGAATGTTGTCTTATATTGGTCCTATGGGCAGATATTGATTTGATTGTAGCCATAAAATCCATCCATGAATGAAAATATTTCGCATCTAGCACAATCATCAATAATCTGGTTGATAAAGGGAGTAGGATAGTTGTATTTTGGACAAGCAAGATTGACATCTCGATAATCGACACACACTCTGATTGTCCCTTGTTTCTTCATAAAAAGAAAAATGTTGGAAACCCACTCAGTTAGCCGAACAGGGTAAATGAAACCAACACCCAAAAAATTTTCAACTTCTGCTTTAATGGAAGCGGCCTTCTTCGGATGAACAATTAGAAGGCGTTGACGTACCGGTTTGACATCAGGGTACATGTGAATGGTGTGCTCAATGATACTAGTATCTATGCCTGTAATTTATTCGTAAGACCATGCAAATAAATCACGAAATTCACGAAAGAGAGAGTGATAAGTTTCAAGTTTTGATGGAGAACAAGACACACCGACATGAATTTTTTCTACAATGCCGGGTTTGGTCGAAATATTGATAGAAATGGTTTCTTCAATATTTGATAAGTTTCGCTCAGATTTTATTGCATTAATGGGAAAATAATTCAAAAATAATGTTTTGATCGATGGGTGATATATTTCAATAATATTATCTTCTTCGTAATCCTGAAGATTGGAGCGATGATGATGATCTTCCCATGGTTCTCCTTCTGGAATCATGGATTACACAATATTCTCATTTGTCTAGAAAGTGGATGAAAAAGGATCAAATGGAGTGCCAAAATCTAATGAACGATCAACCCAAATGACTGGAGACGATGATTTCAGATTCACCACCTAAGTCATGTAAATTGATTGCTATGCCAACTCAATTGAGTTGGGCGGCAGAAATTCATCCAACGTAACAACTTCAAAATCACCCGTAATCTTCCTTAAGCCATATGGAGTGAAAGATATCATGTAGCAGGTCTCTATGTTTGCAATTTATGTCGATGTCGTAGGTGGTGGTAATGCAAAGGTTCCCATTAGGGAGGAATCCTTTAAGAGTCCTACACCAATGTTTTGAATTTCAAGTTGGGAATCGTGAATTAACAAAACGTTTCCAGTTACATGGGAACTGGAGGCAAAGAAGGATAGTTGATTGATGACTGTGATAAAACCTTTATGTGGAAAGGCGATCATTCTAAAATATGTAGAAACGATCACAGTAATAGCATATACCCATGGCCTTCCGAGTAAAGTGTTGTAATCAAGGGGTCCTTCAATGACCTCAACTTCAACATTTACTATTTTTCCCCCTAGTTCGACATGCAGGTTATTAATGATACAGTAAGGCTTATATGTACATCCGTCAAAAGTTTTCAAAGTCGTAGGAAATTGAGATAGGCGTAGCGAGCCAAGTGAATTCCAACAGTTTAGAGACATAATGCACTTAGATGCTCCCTCATCAATAATAGTACGATGAACGAGATGATTGAGAAAATTTACTTGGATGGAGAATGCCAATCCTGCTGGTAATTGTGGCACATAGCCCGTATGATTAAAGACTACAAGATCATTAGGGGAATTTTGAGGTCTAAAATGGGTATCCTAAGGAAATTATAAAATAATAGTGAAAATAATAAAATAAGATTTGATTACATCATTAAATTTTAGAGGGAAAATAGAAAAACTACTTTTTCAACACATATTTTGGACTTATCTCCCAAATTTTTTACTAAAATTTCGAGCGGGAGTACTCGTTGGATGAAAAATTTAATTCCTCATCCAAGAATTACACATGTTGCATACTTTCGATGGGTCCTGCTGCACAAAAAATGAGAAATACATGAAAAACGTGATTGTAATCACGTTTTTTATGTATTTCTCATTTTTCATGTAATAAATTCCATCGAAAGTATGCAACATGGGTACTCATTGGATGAGAAATTAAATTTTGCATCCAACGAGTACTCCCGCTCAAAATTTGAGTAAAAAATTTTGGAGATAATTTGAAAATACGAGTTGAAAAAGTAGTTTTATTATTTTATTATTTTTTAATAATTTTACCCTTTTAGTTTAAAAAATGGTGAATCATCCTCCATGGTTGACATCATCATCTTGAATCTTATTGGTTCTTATAAAGTTTATTTTTGTTGTACATTTTTCTTACGAGGCCCATTTTAGACCTCAAAATTCCCCTAATGTGGAATCTCTCGAATCAATTCTACTAATTGCCGACAACAAAGCATGCTTCTGGGAGGGAAAATTATGAAGCACCTCAAGCGCTAACATAACTTAAGGGGATTGAACCCAATCTTCAACTATATTATAATTTTGAGCAGCTTGGGCTCGAGTATTAAATATCTATTTATGAATGACTCCCTTTGGTGGCTTTATTGTCAATTCAGCAATAGCAATTGGCGGTATCGATTTCGTAGACGGATTCGTGGTCAAGGTAATAGGTTGATAAGTAGCCTGACTACTGTAATATTTATTACATGTTGACACCAAAACATCATTTTATGGCTTCGTGACAGAAATCATAAGCACTTGGGAACTAGAAGCTAGATATGTAGCAACCAAATTTGTGTTTGGATTCGTAAATGGATCTATCAACACAACGAATGCATGCAAGGTCTTAATAATTTTGGAGGCTTTGGCATGGTGAGGATAGTACAAAACAAATTTCTCCTCATTACAGATTATGCAAGGGTAACGAGGTTTAATATTTGCATACTATTGATCAGATGATCGTTCCTATGGGGTAGAAGTTTTTGTTTTCTTTGATTTCACCTTTTTCTTACTTCCGGGTTGATTTTCACTTTTTCCTTTGTTAGATGACATGGCATGAATTTCGGAAGAAGGCATAGTATCAGATGCATTAGAGTGATGTGTGCCTATAGTACCTATTATACCGTCTCTGGCATGAGAGTCCTTACATGGAGGAGAAACAATAAAACTAGATCGCGACGCATTGGGAATTTTCTTGTAGAGCATGTCAAACTGAGTATAAATCAAATCTAAGTACTGGACATGAGCAATGAACTACTCTTCAGCGACGATGCCACCCTTAGCCACATCCTCATTTATATATGGTAACAGGGACTTAATGAACCACTCATCAAGGAGCTGATCAGGAACAAATGTCTTAACCATTCTTCGACGACGACACTGTTATCACAAAATTGTTTCCAGTTGGGCTGCTTCAATGGTCAACTTGGAATAACTGTTTAAAACCAGGTTTTGACTGAAGCTTAGCCTCTTCAGCCTGAGAGGGATCTCTCGAGGGGGTCTTATGATATTGAATAATGATAATATTAGATGGCTAACTCTATGAATTGTGTCTTGGTTTTGTATGTTTGTAGGTTGAAAAATGAAGGCTTGTTATTGTCAGGCTATGGAGTCAGTGATAGGGATATCAATGACAAAGGCTCTCCCTATGGAAGCTGAAGCATGTAGATATTTAAATGAGAGAATAATACACGCACACACATAATTTACTCAATATAAATTTTCAAAGGAAGTCAGAGCATGAGAAACATGAATTATGAGTAATGAACATTAAGATATTGAAAGCATGACATTGAGAAAGACATCAAATAGTTTAATGCTTGAAAGGATGTTAAAGCATGCAAAGCATGAATTCTGAGTAATAAAACATTAATATATTGACAGAAATAAATAATATACATAGGACAGTGTTCATGAAAACATCAAATGAATCTCAAGTGAAGGAGGAAACCAATAGCCACTCTCTATTACTGATCGAAACCTATTTAAAATAGTAGAAGTTAGCAGTAACATATTCCAACCCTTCATACATCAAAGTATTGTTTACTTATAGGAATCTAGGCTTTACATCCAATCTGCCAAATGGCTAGATCATTAATTTCTTTTACTGCCACGTATTCTAACCACAAACTAGATATTTATAACTAGAAACAGACACCTACTAAATTAGGAGTTAGAGTCCTAACATAACTCAAACACCCATTTATTACATTTTTATCCAAATATAATCCAACTTCCTCGAAAGGAATCATGTCCTTCAACAATACTGACCACAATCAAAACATAACTACCCTCAGTGCCTTCATGAAACTGTTATGCCTACTGTTAAGGAGTTGTTACGTTGATGATATGTCAGCATGATGAGCTGGCATCTGCAAACCATCTTCATGACAAATGTTTCCATTCAATAATATTCTGTTCTGATACTCTTTATCACTGCTTTGATACTCTTTGACATTTCCCATGGAGAACAACTTTGAAAAAATACTTATCCCTCAGACATTCCCAAAAACTGACTTTGATGCAAAAACAGAGTTTTTAGCTACTTTCGCAGCGAAATTCCGTAGCGAAAAAAATTAGGTCATTTGTGTTGTAAATCTACTACTTCTGACCATTGGATTGTGTTAGGTGATCAAAAAAATTTAAATACAAACCTTATAGTTCCTTAACCAGGTCAATTTAAGTGGATTAGAACCAAAAATATATCTTCAGAAATTCCACAGCAAAAATTGGGCTTCAAACATGGGACACGCTGCGGAATTGCCTAATTTCCCATAGATTTGGAAAAAATTAGAATCTAAGCCTAGAAAAGGTCCATGAGTATACCTGAATGTGAAATATGATGGTATATGACAAAAACGATATGTTATTTACTGTTACCTTCTCATTTATCAACAGATTCTTCATGAGTAACTTTAGCTTTCTCTTCTACAACCTTTCTTTCCAAACCTTTCTTCTCTAATTATGTCTTCATCATCTCCATATGTTATTTCAATTCTCTGACCTGTCTTTGAAGACTTTTCCTTTCTACCTGTAACCATAAATTCCTCTGCCTTGTGTTTTTCATCATGATGCGTAAATTTTGTGATCTCTTCAGTAGATTTTTGTCCTTTCCAACGGATTTTTCAAAGTGAGTAACTTGATCAATCAGTTTGTTTTCCACCTCATCTATCAAATTTTTATCTTGTTTGTATCTTTCCAACTCCCTCTTTGTTTCAAGCAGCTCTTCTCTAGTCTCTTTCAACTGTTCTTCAAGAAGCTCTTTTTTATTTTTCTTCGTGACTTTTCCTTTTCCCTTTCTCTGTTTGACAATTTATTCTTTATCTTTTAGCTGTTCTTTTGAAAATTCTACCTCAAACTCCCTCTGAATCTTCCTTTTTAATTTACCTTCTTTTCCTTTAGTAATGTATGTCTCAGTAGGAGATATAACTATGATTTCTTCCACTACTACCCCTTTTCCCTTATCTCTCCTCTGTTGCTTTCTATCATTTTTAATAATCTCATAAATCTGTGCTCTGGTGAAAGGTTTTCTAGGTTTAAATAGAAAACATGAATCTTCAGTTGAAAAATCTAATTTCTTGGAAATAAGACCCTTCCTTTTAACCTTGGATCCTTCTACCTCAACCGTTTTCACTACAGGGGTTTCTGCAATGTCTATAGCCTGCAAAATATCTTCAAGCCTACCTTTACATCCAGTGAATTTCTTTGTGCTTCTTTAATAATTTTTTGCAGTAGATTTAGACTTGTTGATTGTAGCAAGTTCTATAACATGCTTGCTAGGTGTTGGATGAGGTGTTTCTTCTTGAATGAATTCATATTCTATCTCTATGATTTCAGTTGAAGGTCACAAACCTTGTTGATGATCACCTTTTGTCTCTGCACTGGTATTCATTTCTTGTCTAGGATTAAGAGTCCTAGATTTAGAATCTTTCCTTGGAGTTAAAGCATCTATTTCATATCTGCTCATAAACAAAAAGGTTGCCTAGTCTTTGTTTAATTTATTCAATTCTTCCAGCACTAGTAATTTGATCAATCCATGGTGAAAGATGGAAGTTTCACTTATTTTAGGTCTACCTTGCAGCTTATCTGACATTTTTCCAAGGCTTCTAAAAAGGTAGAAAGGGATATCCATTAGCTGTTTTCCTATAAAATGAAGTGGCAACTTGAAATGATACATGTAGATTGTATGAAATCTATCCTCGCAGATAAAGTATTTATGTATCACCATCAATAGCTTAGAATAGTTATTTTTGAGACAAGTTCTAGGAATCCCTATAGTCATATTTATCCCTACATGCTTAGGCTTCAGATAATCATCACAAATTTTCAAATCAAACTTTGTGGCTTTAAACCATTCCTCTCCTATCCTGGGGATTCCTGTTACTTAAGAAATGCTATCAGGTGAAACTGGAAAATGAAGAATACCAACCTTCATAGAAGTTCCCTTGAAGTTTAGTGAAAAATCTTATGAAACCTGTCTATGATGACCCTATAATATTTGACAAAACTAAATGCAACCTACTCTTGTAAAAGCCTCCATAGAACCGGGATCCTCCATGATTAATTTTGGGCTTATAGGCTCGTACCTGAATGGTAGGCCTCCTTTATTTTTCCTTCTTGGTGTAGCCATTTCTTTTGTTTTGTAGCGGTGGCCTTCTTTTGATACTCACACCTATTCAATGAAGACTTGTTGACATCAAGTTGTTTGTGGAAATAGGGGGCTGGTATGACAGTGGACTTCTAGATGAAGAACAATGACAACGACTTGTTTGAATAGCAAATAACAAGAATGAAAGAGAAATCGTGAGGAATGAGGGGTAATTGGGGAAAAAATGAGATGAAATTCATACGAAAATGGTAATTGATGCCCAAATGTGCTCAAAAATTTCAATGATGACCCTATTCTGACAGCATGACCTCAAAACATTCAAAGTTTGACAACTCATCAGTTTGCAGAAACCATTGTAGGAAAACAAGATTTCTTAGCGAAATTAGTTTAACAAGCGTCAAATTCGCTATGGAATTACTAGGTGTTTCCATAGCGAAATTTGTTAGTTTTGTACTAAAAACGCAACGGACTAAGGAAAATTTCAACAGGTTGCCATATTTAACACATTTGATTAATTAAAGTGTCCAATTCATATTTACCCTTTTTGACATGACTTGAATACATCCCCTAACAAATTAAAGTAGCCTAAAAACTTATACCATATTATAAAATTTATCATTTCATGATATGATGATCCTAACCAATCCACTTACAAAATTGACATGCTTCAAGTTATTTTTGAAAATTTTGGGTGTGATAACAGTGGCTCCACTTGGGAAGGTGTGCCCCTGTGGTACACCAAAGGACCTGTAGTTCCAGTTCCATCCATATTTTTGGAATAAAAACTCTAAAATTTGCCAACCCTTCTTCAAACTCTTATGGCCTTCACCTTGAGCTCAAATTTTCTAAAAAACCAAATTTGTACATATTGAAAAGATGCTCAGTCTACTTGAGCTTATTCACACACACTCCTACGTACCCTAACAAATTCAATCTTCATTTTTTATTCAAGCAACATGAAACCTCCAATAAAGCCAATCAATGAGCTAATCTAACATTTGAACCCCTTGACTACACTTGAACCAAAGGTAAAGTGGATATTGAAATGACCAAGGCAACATAAAATGAGTCTAATTTCACAATGAAAACATAATTGGAAATTTGGACTGTAGAATTCCTCTATGTAGTCAGCTATAGGATCATAGAAGACATGGTATTTTTGATAATTCTCAAGATATTATACAGCTTTAGACAACTCATATATGTTTTCTCAGTTGTGTGCTATCAAACTGATTTTCAAAGTGATTTTCAAGAACAAGGTATTCTTCCTCAATCTCAAAAGAGAGAGGTAGCAACACCTTCTCTTTGTATTTTGGCATGAAAAACTTTTGAAAAGGCTGATATTGATCATGAAGACTATAGGATTGAATTTGATCTTATAAAACTTCAATGTCTTTCTAAATTCTCAATGTTCTTAGCAACTTCATCGAAAAATTTAATCGTATCTTCTGACTTGCACTCAAATGACTTTAGATAAGAAGAAAAGGACAAAGAAAAATTTTCATCCACTTCCTCATTAGTGTAATCATCATTCCATTGTTTAAAACCTTGAATGGAAGGAGAGGTTGCCATCATCTCTGTTCTTTACGTCCATGTTTCCAAAAAAATAAGCCAAAAATCTCCAAATGACTTAATAGATCTGACAAGAAAGCTTTCAATCCACTGTTTACATTTCCCTCGAAATGAATCATAGAAAAATATGATGAAAATATATTCATGTCTGACTCTAAGAAGCTCAGTAAAGTCATGGAAATCTGATATATACTTCAAGGTAAAACTCAAATCTTCTCCATTAAATTTTGGACCATTCCTTAAAAGATATGCATCCTTGGGAAAAGGATTTTGGAAACCATAAATTCTGGAAAAAACTACACATGCATACCTTGAAACAAGAATGGTAGCATCTGAGTTCTTCATAAGTCTAGTGGAATCACCATGAATCTACGAAATTTTGAATTCTCCAACAATGGAGTCACCAAGGTAGTTTTGCAACCTCAAAAAATTTTGAGTTCCTGCTACCTCCAAGAGTTCAGCTTCACTTATTTTTTTTGCACAAAAACTTCGGGAAATTAGTCTTCAAACTCCCGACAGATGCACCAAAATGTTATCACCAAATTGTTTCCTGTTGGGCTGCTTCAATGGTCAACTTGGAGTAACTGTTTCAAACCAGATTTTGATTGAAGCTTAGAATCTTCAGTCTGAGAGGGATCTCTCAAGCGGTTTTTATGATATTGAATAATGATAATATTAGATGGCTAACTCTATGAATTGTGTCTTGGTTTTGTATGTTTGCAGGTTGAAAAATGAAGGCTTGCTACCATTGGGCTATGGAGTTAGTGACAGGGATCTCAATGACAAGGATCTCCTTGTGGAAGTTGAGGCATGTAGATATTTAAATGAGATGATAATACACACACACATAGAATTTACTCAATATAAATGTTCAAAGGAAGTCAGAGCATGAGAAACATGAATTCTGAGTAAAGAACATTAAGATACTGAAAGCAGGAAATTGAGAAAGATATCCAATAGTTTAATTCTTGAAAGGAAGTTAGAGCATGCAAAGCATGAATTTTGAGTAATCAAACATTAATATATTGACAGAAAGTAATAAGATACATAGGAAAATGTTCATGAAAACATCAAATGAATCTCAGGGGAAGGAGGAAACCAATAGCCACTATCTATTATTGATCAGAAACTATTTATAATAGTAGAAGTCAGCAGTAACATATTCCAACCATTCATACATCGAAGTACTTTTTACTTATAGGCATCTAGCCTTTACATCCAATCTTCCAAATGGCTAGATCATTAAGTTCTTTTATTGCCACCTAATCTAACCACAAACTAGATATTTATAACTAGAAACAGACACCTACTAAATTAGGAGTTAGAGTCCTAACATAAATAAAACACCTATTTATTACATTTTTATCTAAATATAATCCAACTTCCATGAAAGGAATCATGTCCTTCAACAATACTGACCACAATAAAAACATAACTACCCTCACTGTCTTCATGAAAATTTTTTGCCTACTGTTAAGGAGTTGTTACGTTGATGATATGGCAGCATGATGAGCTGGCATCTCCAAACCATCTTCATGACAAATGTTTCCATTCAGAAATCTTCTGCTCTGATACTCTTTACCATTTCTCTGATACTCTTTAACATTTCCTATGGAGAACAAATTTGAAAAAGTTACTTACCCCTCAGACATTCCCAAAAACTGACTTTGATGTAAAAATAGAGTTTTTAGCTACTTTTGCAATGAAACTCCGTAGGGAAAACAATTAGGTCATCTGAGTTGTACATCTGCTACTTCTGACCATTGGATGGTGTTAGGTGATCAAAAAAATTTAAATACAAACCTTATAGTTCCTTAACTAGGTCAATTTAAGTGGCTTAGAACCAAAAAGATATCTTCAGTAATTTCATAGCAAAAACTGGGCTTCAAGCCTGGGACCTAATTGCCCATAGATTTGGAAAAATTGATAATTTAAGCCTATAAAAGGTCCATGAGTATACCTGAATGTGAAATATGATGGTATAAGAGATCTGTTATTTACTGCTACCTTCTCATTTATCAGCAGATTCTTCATGAGTAACTTCAGTAGTCTCTTCTACAAACTTTCTTTCCAAACCTTTCTTCTCTAATTCTTCCTTCATCATATCCATATGTCCTTTCAATTCTATGACCTGTCTCTGAAGACTTTTTCTTTCTGCCTGTAACCATAAATTCCTCTGCCTTGTGTGTTTCATCATGATGTGTAAAGGATGTGATCTCTTCAGTAGATTTTTTTCCTTTCCAATGGATTTTTCAAAATGAGTAACCTGATCAGTCACTTTCTTTTCCACCTCATCTATCAATTGTTTATCTTGTTTGTATCTTTCTAGATCCATATTTGTTTCAAGCAACTCTTCTCTAGTCTCTTTCAACTATTCTTGAAGAAGCTCTTTTTTAGTTTTCTCTGTGACTTTTCCTTTTCCCTTTCTCTGTTTGACAATTTCTTCTTTATCTTTTAGTTGTTCTTTCGGAAAGTCTACCTCAGACTCCCTCTGAATCTTCCTTTTTAATTTACCTTTTTTTCCTTTAGTAATGTCTGTCTCAATAGGAGATATAACTATGATTTCTTCCACTACTACCCCTTTTCCCTTATCTTTCCTCTGTTGCTTGCTATCATTTTTAATAATCTCAGAAATTTGTGATCTCATGAAAGGTTTTCTTGGTTTAAATAGAAAACATGAATCTTTCATTGAAAAATATAATTTCTTGGCAGTAAGACCCTTCCTTTTAACCTTGGATCCTTCTATCTAAACCGCTCTCACTACTGGGATTTCTGCAATGTCTATATCCTGAAAAATATCTTCAATCCTGCCTTTACCTCCACAGAATTTCTTTGTGCTTCTTTTAGAATTTTTTGCAGCAAATTTAGACTTGCTGATTGTAGCAGTTTCTATAACATGCTTGCTAGGTGTTGGATGAAGTGTTTCTTCTTGAATGAATTCAGCTTCTATCTCCTTGATTTCAGCTGAAGGCTACAAACCTTCTTGATGATCACATTTTGTCTCTATAATGGTATTCATTTCTTGTCTAAGAGTAACAGTCTTGGATTTAGAAGCTTTCCTTGGAGTTAAAGCATATATTTCATACCTGCTCATAAGCAAAAAGGTTGCCCAGTCTCTATTTAATTTATTCATTTCTTCCAGCACTAGTAATTTGATCAATCCATGGTGAAAGATGGAAGTTTCACTTCTTTCAGTTCTACCTTGCACCTTATCTGACATTTTTCCAAGGCTTCTAAAAAGGTAGAAAGGGATATCCATTAGCTATTTTCCTGAAAAATGAAGCAACAACTTGAAATGATACATGTAGATTGTATGAAATCTACCCTTGCAGGTAAATTATTTTCGTATCACTATCAATAGCTTAGAATAGTTATCTTTGAGACAAGTTCTGGGAATCCCTACAGTCATATTTATCCCTACATTCTCAGGTTTCAGATAATCATCACAAAATTTTAAATCAAACTTTGTGGCTTTAAACCATTCCTCTCCTGTCCTAGGGATTCCTGTAACTTGAGAAATGCTATCAAGTGAAATTGGCAAATGAAGAATACCAACCTTCATATAATTTCCCTTGAATTTTAGTGCAAAATATTGTGAAAGCTATCTATGATGACCCTGTAATATTCGACAAAACTGCATGCAACTTGCTCTTGTAAAATCCTCCACAGAACTAGGATCCTCCATGATTAATTTCGGGCTTATAGGCTCATACCTGAATGGTAGGCCTCCTTTATTTTTCCTTTTTGGCGTAGCCATTTCCTTTGTTTTGCAATGGTGGTCTTCTTTAGATACTCACACCTATTCAATGAAGACTTGATGACAACAAGTTATTTGTGGAAATAGGGGGATGGTATCACAGTGGACTTCTAGAGGAAGAACAATGACAACAAGTTGTTTGAATAAAAACTAACAAGAATGAAAGAGAAATCGTGAGGAATGAGGGGTAATTGGGGAAAAAAATGAGATGAAATTCATAAGAAAATGGTATTGGATGCCCAAACGTGCTCAAAACTTTCAATGATGACCCTATTCTGACAGCATGACCTCGAAACATTCAAAGTTTGAAAACTCATCAGTTTGCATAAACTGTTGCAGAAAAACAAGATTTTGTAGTGAATTTAGTTTAACAAGTGTCAGATTCGCCACGAAATTACTAGGTGTTTTCGTAGCAAAACCTGTTAGTTTTGTACTAAAAACGCTGTAGACTCAGGAAAATTCTGACAAAAGGCCAAATTTGACACATTTTATTAATTAAAGTATCTAATTCTGACAAATGGCTAGATTTGACTCCTCCTCACTGAGACCCTATGGGCTCTGAGCCTTTACACAAAAGTTTTACAAGATGTATACAAGAACTTCTCACTGCACAGTTTGCTGATAGAAATCTGGAACCCTTACAATGTCTTTCTTTCTGGTTTTTATAGAAGAGATAGAAAGCCCTAGAGAATGGTGGTTGGTAATATACATTTAATGATCTAATTTAAAACAAATTTATAAGAAGAACCCACTTATGCTGTTCGGCGGTGTTGAACTGGTGCGAGTACTCTGCTGCTATTTTATGAAATAAATGCTTAGGAAGAAAATCTCCTCATAAACAAGACAGAAAGAATAAAATATACAAATGTTCTGTACTTGGATGAAAGAGAAAAATCTATTGCAATAAAACCTTGAGGTTGTTGATGTTTGTGCATGGTACTCCCGGTCTTCCAATCTTTGAATTAAAATTCAAAATCATAAGGTTGGGCACTGGCTTTCTGGATCTTCACTGATATTTGTATGCCGCCCAATTAATATTTCTTGTTGTGTAATCTTTCCCTCTGCAGGTGTCTTTAGGGTTCAATGGATTTTATTTATGCTTCCATTAATGAGGTCATATCATAGCAACCACCGCCAGCCTTGTTCTTAAATTTCTGCTTTTAAAGACTATCGTTAGAGAAGATCTTGGCCTTTGCAACGGAGGCGATATATTGCCGCAGCTCCTTCTCCATATAAACCTGCAAAACTCGCGAATATATTAGAAGAAACAGACACAGGTGCAAGGGGAGTGGAGGTGGAGACAATGGTGGCGTCGATGGTATGGCTACATGGCAAGAACATGCGGGTGACAGCGGAATTACAGAGAGGTTTTGGTAAACAGACAGGATGTAAGTTTTCCATGTAAAACAGTTTAAACACGATGTATGAATAAAAATGATGAATATGAATGAAACACATATATATAGGTGACGGGGATGGAAATATAATGGGCACGCAGGGTGGTGACACATAGGTGTACGAAAATCCAAGGAGAACAGATGACGTGGCGAAGGACTTAGTCAAGCGGGGAGAATGCGAGTGATTATGGGCCACACGATCTCTGAATGAGATTGATGGTTAAAATGAGCCGGAGGGCAATCAAAGGTGGGCCAGGGATGTGGTTGACGTAGGTTAAAATGCATGCAGCTCTGGAGGACGACCACCATTGGATGGAGACTTCGAGATCTGACGGCTGCTATGGATTCCGCTGCCCGACCTTCGACCGAACTTTAATGTGTGAAATTGGAGTGGTTTTGGGACGTACATGGGGACACGTGTCATGCAGCGTGTGGAGTCGCTACCATTTGATTGAAAACCGCTAGCCCGGTGGAGGTGGTGCGGAATGAAACAGCCGGTTTTGCAATGGGTACAGGCGCGGGGACCACTACGGTAAGCAAGGCTCCGCTCCTTCGATTGGTTTTTAATCCGACGGCTCCAGATGCGCCCGAAACTTTGAACGTCAAGCCCCTTGCCCTCTGACACATGGTTTTGCACCTGGGTCACATGGGAATCAAATCAAAGGGGGCTGAGACCTCATGGGCTAGGCCCAATACAAATTTTAATGGCGGGTTTAGACCTTTATGCACGGTGTTTTTAGGCGGAGAGGTCAACGATAGGCAGCATATGGAAGTTTTCGGCCATGATGACAGGTTTGAAAGATCATGGGGGAGCATTAGGCCAAAAATTTAGGTCGAAGGGTTGATATGCACAACATCGGCTCCATCTGGGGACGGTGCGTTCATTTTTGGACGTGCCGAGAACATGCAGACCACTGATTATTTCTGTGTATACCTTAAACTCCTGCTCTTTTAGTATTTTTCTTCACAATTTATCAGTGCACTCATAAAACCAAAACTGAAGAAAAACATATATACAGTATGGTACATCAGGCTTGCTCTGCTTGAATCAGAATTGGAAGTAGGGCTTGAGAAATTGGCCATTTACAGGGGATTCAAGCAGATCACCCTGTAGGTTTTCCAACATGAAAGTGTTATTTCCTCCCTGGTTTACAATTTTGAATGGGCCAAACCACAGTGGATCAAATTTACCATGCTTTCCCTTTTCGGCCTTTCGGACGTCCCATCTGAGAACTAAGTCGCCAATCTGTAATTTATGATCTTTTGCATGCCGATCAAAAATGTTTTTCATCTTCTCCTGATATTCTGCCAGCCTTTGATTCACCTGATCTCGTGTTTCCTCTAATTCCACCAATTTATTTATCCTTCTGACCATACCGTCCGGCTCTTCCTGATTTTCCTGCATGAAACGTGCCACTGGCGAAGCTAACTGCACAGGGAACACTGCTACTCGTCCATATACTAATTCATAGAGAGATTTCCCTATTGCTCTCTTGTTATTTATCCTATTCGCCCATAGAGCAAACTTTAATTGGGAATCCCAATTCTTCTGATTCTCATTTATAGTCTTCTTCAGAGCCCTCACCAGGGTTTTATTAGAGGATTCTGCCAAGCCATTCCCCTGTGGATAGTAAGCTGTGGAGTGATTCAATATAATGTTATACTGTCGGAAGAAATTTATGAATCTTGCAGACTTGAAGGCCTGTGCATTATCAGTTACAATTCTAGCAGGACAGCTAAACCTGGATAGGATATTTTCTTCCATAAATTTGATTATCACAGTATCTGTAGCGTTTCTTGCAGGTATGGCTTCTACCCATTTTGTAAAATAATCTGTGGCTGTTAATATCCATTTATGTTGGCCACTTGATGGGGGATGTATTTCCCCTATAAAATCGAATCCCCATTTTTGAAACGGTTCATTTACATGAATAGGAATCAAGGGCAGAGCTGCTAGTTTTTGTCTTTCTGCAAATATTTGACACTTATCACATGCTCTGACCCAAACAAAAACATCTGTAAACAATTTTGGCCAATAGAAACCAGCCTTCAGGGTTTTATGAGCTGTAGCCCTCCAGCTGTAATGTCCTCCACAGATTCCTTCATGAAATTTTGTCATTATATTCTCCACTTCATTCTCTGTGAGGCATAATAGTAGTATACCTAAAGGATCTCTCCAGTATAGCTGTCCTTTAGCAACTATGTATTTCTGCGATTTCATTCTCACAGCCATGTATTTTACCTTATCACAACCCGGAGGACAGCTGAGTGTTAAGAGATATTCAATTATTTCTTTGTAACAAAGACTAGTGAGATATTTTATGTGTATCTTTTGAGTGGCCAGCTCTAGTCCTTGCTGTTCTTCTCCTTTCTCAGATTATTCATTTGCTATCATTGATAAATTTATGCCTAGAGCCTGATGATTTGATTCAGACAGAATTTTGGCTAGCCCTTGTCCTTTAACTAGCTTAGTGGGTCTTATGTCCAGACCGTACTCCTGTATTTTTGCAATCCATCTTCCTCTTTTGCCGTCACTATCTCCTTGAACGAGGATATCTTTGACAACTGCTGTTGGAACATATGCAGTAATGTGGGATTGCAAAACATATGTTCTAAAGGCTTTGAGAGACTTCACCAGGGCGTATGCCTATTTTTCTAGTATGTTATACTTCAATTCTTCATCATGAAATAATTGACTGAAAAAGGCTATTGGCTGCTTATATCCTTCTTTATTTTTCTGCAACAATACTCCAGCTACCGTATGAGGTGAAGCAAATGAAAAGATCATAAATGGCTTTGTATAATCAGGCCCGACTAGCACAGGAGCTTCAGCAATTACCTGTTTTATCCTTGTGAATGCATCTCTGGATTCTTGGGACCATTTCACCTCACTGTTCTTTTTAAGCATATCAGTTATATGCCTAACTATTTCAGCATAGTTAGGAATAAACCTTCTCAGAAAATTAATTCGGCCTAGAAACACCTGTACTTATTTCTTATTCCTGGGTAAAGGAATACCATTTATGACTTCAACTCTCTTAGGGTCTATTTTCACACCATCTTTAGTTACAATGTGCCCTAAGAGTTTTCCCTCATCTAATGCAAATAAAGATTTTTGAGGATTGAGGGAAAGACCATACCTTATGCATTTTTCAAAGGTTCTCTGCAAGTGCTGAATGTGTTCAGTATCGTCCTTTGAAAATACTATGATATCATCTAGATATACCACCAGAAACTTGTCCTGCTCTCCAACAAAAGCTATGTCCATTGCCCTCTGAAAAGTAGCTCTTGCATTAATTAGCCCAAATGGCATCCTGGCATACATAATTGTTCCCCATGGCATGGTGAAAGCAGTCTTCTTCTGATCCTCTGGGAAAATAGCCACCTGATTATAACCGGAAAACCCATCCATCATTGACATTATGGAGGCTCCAACCACTTTCTGTAGAATGTGGTCCATCTTAGGCAATGGATAATTATCTTTTAAAGATGCTCTATTTAAGTTTCTGAAATCTACACACAACCTTATTTCTCCATTTTTCTTTCGAACAGGAACAAGGTTTGCTACCCATTCTGAGTATCTCAATGGCACAATTATTTTGGCCTTCAGCAGCTTCTTGATTTCTTTTTCAATAGAGGGAAGCAGCAGAGGATTTATCTGCCCGAGCTTCTGCTTATAAGGCTTTGCATCTTCCCTCAAAGGAATTTTATGTTGCATTATATTAATATCAAAAGTTTTTAGGTCCTGATAAGACCATGCAAATACATCCTTGTATGACCGAAATAATTTCAAATATTTTCTTTTGTATTCCTCTGAAACCTTCTTAGATAATCTTAAAATTTTGGGCTCCACATCAGTGCCCAAATTCAAGTCTTCTACTTGATTTTATTCTACTATTTTATTATGTTTTAATGGAACATCATTTTTGTCAAACAATCTTTCTAGAGGTACCAGCCCTATAGGTATCACGTTTCCTTTCAGCTGCAACACTTTATTACCTGCTACTTTTTCTTCCCATTTGTTTTCTGCAATATTTGCAACTTCCCCTTCTTCATTGTCATCAATCTCCATATTAGAGAATTCTCCCACTGTTTCTAGGAATCTCTTCATTTGTTCTTCATCTTCGAATACCTGCCAGTGCTTAATATTATCTGGGATGGATGGTCTATATCGTACCTCAACTTCATACCTCAAAAGTGGATTCTGAGGAGGACGGAATGTACTGGCAGCTACAGCAAGAGAATCTGCTATTCTGTTCTGTTCTCGGGGCATGAACTGTATGTTAAATGCTAAGAAAAAATTCTCCACCATGTCCCATACTTCATTCCTATAGGCTTTCAGTCGAGGGTGTTTTGTTTGGCATTGATTTCTGACCTGTCTAACAACCAATTCAGAGTCTCCTAGAACTTTTAAATTCTTTATATTCATATTCCTGGCTGTTTGCAGTCCCAATAGCAGTGCTTCATATTCAGCCACATTATTAGTAGCCTCATATTCCAACTTAAAGGACAGTGGAACCCATTTTCCTGTAGGAGAGATTAATAACACTCCAGCTCCATTACCTTCCTTTGAATTTGCTCCATCAAAATGTAGTGTCTAGATTTCTGATTCCTGATCTTCTGAAGGCTGCTCATCTTGAATTTGACCGAAGGGGGGCTCATGAGCATAATTTTGATTTTCTTCTAACATCAAACACGAGAAATCTCCCTCTTTTTTATAAATTGGGGAATTCTCTGAGCAGTCAGCCTTAGTTACCATTTTAACAAATCTAGTCTCCCTGTATAACCTCCTCTCTTGGCCTCCAAAGACTGGGACAGTAGCATATGTTAAGTCCATTTTGAGTGACCCGCCAATTTTTGTGCTCCAGGACCTTGACAACAACATGCCAAAGCGGGCTGGGATATCAGCAACCACAATGTCCATAACTACACTTTTTGCTGGAATTTGTGCCAGATTGACCACTAAATCTTTAGTCATTTCCAAGCATTTAACTCTTTTGGATTCAAACGAGTATAAGTATTTATATGGTCTTGTAATTTGCAGTCCTAGTTGTTCCATGACAGACAGAGGCATAATATTATGGGAAGCCCCGGAATCTAGCATGCACTTGTGTAACAGCAGGTCATGAATAACTAAAGACACGTAGAAAGGAGGAGTAGAGGGGTCTATCTCTTCGACATGTGGGCCAAAGACTACTAGGGGTGTTTCTTCTTGGAGGTTAAGGCTATCTGGAGTTATTGGAGCTTCAGGGGGGAGTATGAAGGAAGTAACTTGAGATTGATATGCAGGCTGTTTTAGCAGCTCGGTCAGGGGGACTGGAATCTTAATTTTCTCTAGCTCTTTTTGTAAACTAAAAGCAGAGGAAGGCTTTTCTATTACAACTTCTTTAAATTCTTTATTTTCAGTTGGGAATCTAACTTCTTTTGACATAGACTCAACATTAGGAGGATTAACCAATTTGGAAGAACAAAGGACTTGGTCATTAGACTGTGAAGGCTTGTTTAGGGGACTCTTACCTTTTTCTGCAGCTTTCTGCATTGTCATATCTTTAGGTGCTTCTTTCTGAGCTAGTGCATCCCTCTGAAGTGGAGCTTCTTCTTTATCTTGAGTCCGGGTCCTCTTCCTTGAAGATCTGAGATCATATTTTACATTGAATTGTGCTTGCATGAAATCAGCAAATTGTTTACAATAATGATCAATCTCTGCTTCTTCTTCTTCTTATTGCAATGGGCATTCTATATCATCATTGTTTGAGAAAGCAAGATTTGTATCCTCTAATTGATAAGCAACATCTTCAGTGGAGTCATCTATTGGACCTTCCAAGTACAATGGGTGTGGTACCTGATCTTGTTGCTCCTTTGCTTCCCTAGGCAATATCTGCAGTGGTGGTATTTTATATTGAGGATTGTATCCTCTGTTTGGAGCATTATAGAAATTCTTGGGAGCTGCATTCTTAGCCTCCAACTCAAGCTTGACCATCTTCTTAATCATTTTGCTTATTTCATCCATCTTATCTGAATCCTTCTCCTGGTTAGAGGAGGAGACTTCTTCTTTACCTCTCCTCCTAGTATCATGTTCAGCTTTCCGCTTTGATTTCCCAGTGGAGGCAAAGTTTGCTTCCAACTCCAGAGCATCTGATTGAGCATCATCTAAAGTGGCAGGTTTTCTTTCCCTTAAGGAGAAGCCAAAATCTGAATCAAAGGCTGCTATGAAAACCACTTTAGCAGCAGTCTAGTGAGGCTTCATCTCAGGAGGCAGGCTCGAATATAATTTGTTAAATCTTTTAATAAACTCTGACACTCCTTCATTATGTTTCTTCTTAAGAGTATTGAATTCAGTGAGACACTTTCCATGATCTTTCTTCTCTCCCCATTTCCTGAGAAAAGTATTCTCCATGTCATCCCAGGTGGTCACTGAACGATTTCCCAAGGTTTTGAACTACTTTCTGGCTTCACCATCCAAATATTGCACAAATAATCTTAAGACCACATCTAAATGTTCAACATTGAAGTTCTTTGCAAAGGAGCAGAAAGTCTCAAGATGTTTCTAAGCATTAATTTCATTTTCTCCATTAAATCTAGGCAGAATCTTCAAATAATCCTGTGGCATATCATTTAGCACTTTGGGTAAGGCCAGTGGAGCATATTTGTTCAAGAGAAAAGCTGGTACATTAGCCATTGGAGGAGCTGGGGGTTGTTCAACAATCTGAGGTACAACTGAAGGAAGGGGAGGCAGAGGGAGTGGAGTATTTGCAACAATCGGAATGTGTTTTACAGAGGTCTGAGGTGTGGATGGAAACAATTCACGATTAACAAAGGCTACCTCTGTAACTTCTTTAATTTCCTCAGCCTCAGGAGTAGGACGAAAATCCTCTTCAATCCTGACAATTTCCCTAGGTGGACTTTCTGAGTAATATTCGGGATTTTCGGTTATGATTTCTTGAGAATAAGAGGGCGGATAATCCTTTACAGAATACTCGGGTATCTCAGTACGAACGGATTTCCTCTCTTTCCAAACTCTTTTATGAATGATCTTCTTTGGGTCAGACACGTAAGGTGTCTTTGACTGAAATGTATCTGATCTCAAATGTGGCTTACGAGGAGCCAGGACTACCAATAGATTTATCAAATAAATACCAGTGGAGTCGCCAAGGTGAGAGATATGCAACTCTTCAACTCTCTGTGCTCACCTGATTAGAGAGTGAATATGATTTTTCGAGGCCCAGGGAAATTGATTTTCTTAAATTCGTCCCCGGCAACAGCACTAGAAAGATGTTGTCGACAATTTTGTCCCCCTAGAGACAACCTAGAGTTGCTATAGACCAGTGCCTAGGACATCTTAACATAGCAAGGAGCTCTTAATATAGCTTGGGTTGTCAATCCAAAAGCTCTCTTACTATATCTTGCAAAACAAGGAAATTAGTTTAAATGGAACCAAACTCTCTCAGAAGCTGATACAAAGATAAGAATAATGTAGGAACAGCATGCAAAACTCCAATACAAAAGCATCAGACAGTTAAGAGACAACTTACTGCAAAGAGGGCCAGTTCAAATAATATGCCATAGAAATCAAATATCAGAAAGTGGATGCGGTGAAGAAACATGAAGAAGATACTAATTAGCATGAGGCTGATACCCAGATACACAACAAAACCACATATGGGCTTATCCAACTAAGAATCCATACATGAAAATGGCGTTTTAAAAGCACCCTCCTAAAGTAACTAATATAGCAGAAAATATGGATGAAATGAACATGGAACAGTATATCATGACTAGGCCTATTTAAAGTGCTTGACTAATCCAAGTATGGGCACCAACTAGGATGAATCCTTACTTAAGACCAGTGAGCCACTCGCATTCTAGAACATGATACAAGAAGACAAATAGCATGAAATGAGATATTATATTAACACATAAGAAAATATTACATACTGTGGGATACCAAAGACCAGAATCCTCATTACAGATATAACTCTTCCTCACTGAGACCCTACGGACTCTGAGCCTTTACACAAAAGCTTTACAAGATGTATACAAGAACTTCTCACTGCACAGTTTGCTGATATAAATCTGGAACCCTTACAATGTCTTTCTTTCTGGTTTTTATAGAAGAGATAGAAAGCCCTAGAGAATGGTGGTTGGTAATATACATTTAATGATCTAATTTAAAACAAATTTATAAGAAGAACCCGCCTATGATGTTCGGCAGTGCTGAACTGGTGCGAGTACTCTACTGCTGTTTTATGAAATAAATGCTGAGGAAGAAAATATCGTCATTAACAAGACAGAAAGAATAAAATATACAAATGTTCTGTACTTGGCTGAAAGAGAAAAATCTGCTGCAATAAAACCTTGAGGTTTTTGATGTTTGTGCATGGTACTCCCGGTCTTCCAATCTTTGAATTAAAATTCAAAATCATAAGGCTGGGCACTGGCTTTCTCGATCTTCACTGATATTTGTATGCCACCCAATTAATATTTCTTGTTGTGTAATCTTTCCCTCTACAGGTGGCTTTAGGGTTCAATGGATTTTATTTATGCTTCCATTAATGAGGTCATATCATAGCAACCACCGCCAGCCTTGTTCTTAAATTTCTTCTTTTAAATACTGTCCTTAGAGAAGATCTTGGCCTTTGAAACAGAGGTGATATATTGTAGCAACTCCTTCTCCATATAAACCTGCAAAACTCGCGAATATATTAGAAAAACCAGACACAGGTGCAAGGGGAGTGGAGGTGGAGACAATGGTGGTGTCGATGGTATTGCTACATGGCAAGAACATGCGGGTGACGGCGGAATTACAGAGAGGTTTTGGTAAACAGAAAGGATGTAAGTTTTCCACGTAAAACAGTTTAAGCACGATGTATGAATAAAAACGATGAATATGAATGAAACACATATATATAGGCGACAGGGATGGAAATATAATGGGCACGCAGGGTGGTGACACATAGGCGTACGAAAAGCCAAGGAGAACAGATGCCGTGGCGGAGGACTTAGTCAAGCGGGGAGAATGCAAGTGATTATGGGCCACATGATCTCTGAATGAGATTGATGGTTAAAATGAGCCGGAGTGCAATAAAAGTTGGGCCAGGGACACGGTTGACGTAGGTTAAAACGCGTGCAGCTCCGGAGGACGACCACCGTTGGATGGAGACTTCAAGATCTTACGGCTGCTATGGATTCCACTACCCGACCTTCGACCGAACATTAATGCGCAAAATGTGAGTGGTTTTGGGACGTACATGGGGACACGTGTCATGCAGCGTGTGGAATCGCTGCCATTTGATTGAAAACCGCCAGCCCGGTGGAGGTGGTGCGGAATGAAACAACCGGTTTTGCAACGGGTACGGGCGCGGGGACTACCGCGGTAATCAAGGCTCTGCTCCATCGATTGGTTTTTAATCCGATGGCTCCAGATGCGCCCGAAACTTTGAACATCAAGCCCCTTGCGCTCTGACACACGGTTTTGCGCCTGGGTCACATGGGAATCAAATCAAAGGGGGCTGAGACCTCAGGGGCTAGGCCCGATAAAAATTTTAATGGCGGGTTTAGACCTTTATGCACGGTGTTTTTAGGTGGAGAGGTCAACGATAGGCAGCATATGGAAGTTTTCGGCCATGATGACAGGTTTGAAAGATCATGGGGGAGCATTAGGCCAAAAATTTAGGTCGAAGGGCTAATATGCACAACAGAATGGAACTACAATTTTTCCTACAGGAAACGAGGAATGAAACAACAATTTCCTTTACGAAAAAAAATGGATCTAATGTAGAAATAAAATACTTTGAATTTGATTTGCAAATGATAAAGAAAAACACTAAAGAGGCATTGAACAAAATTAATTTTCAAAGGAGGAAGAATCTGGAAAGTTTACTAATCTATAAGAGGTATCAGACATTTGAGAATACCTCAAATAAATGGTTGAGAATGATAGAAATGAAAAATTTTAATGGAATTTGGTTGGCTAAGGGGGAAACATAGTATCTAAAGGGAGACGGTGCATTGCAATGCACCCCTGAGTGGGAGAAGTGCACTGCAGTGCACTGTGTCTTGACTAACAGTGCATTGGGAAGAGTAGGGATTGAAAAATCAAGCTACATAACACACTTCTAATACAATTCTTTCATTCAAATGTATAATAACTGAAAGTAGATGCTATTGATGAGGATAAGCAGAGGAAAAAATAGCAGGAATGAGAGGATACTCCCCAGTGGAGTCACCAATTTGTTATGCGAAATTGTGATCTGCAGATAAACCAAATTCCCTAAGTGTGGTGCTAGTCACTTAGAACAACAGAGGAAGGATTTTACTATCACTTTCTCTAAAATAAGCAGATATACAGCATGGTGAAAGAACCTATTTGTGATCCAAGCACTTCTCCTTCTCCATCTATCGTTGTTGATGTCGCTCTCAATCCAACTTAGATCGCCAGATCGATTCCTACAATCACAAACAAGGAACAACAAAAAACATGCATATACAGATATCTACTTATCTTACTCAATAAAATAGATTATATGTGAAATATATATATCATTCAAGAATCCATTGCAAAAGAAATAGAGACATATAAAGACACATATATAGGAAAATGAACAACAATCTTTATTAAAGAGTAGAAGGGGGAGGTTACAACTAATGATCGATTTGTTGCCACTAGCTCCAGCTTCATCCCAGCCTCATCATATCCAACACCATACCAGCAGCATATCAGTTCTTTCACTCTCTCAAATGAGAATCCAACAACATTTCTTTACCAAATTTCTTCCTTTCCTAGCACTAGGATTTGTGCTCAATTTATAGGGAAACCAATGGTAGTTTCTCAATGAAGGAATTTCTAATAATAGGCAAGACATGTTCCCAAGTTTAGAGGTGTTAGATGGACACTTCAATTCAAATTTTGACACATATGGACTCTTCTAGAAGGCACTGGACATGTGGAGATTCCTGAAACAATGAGAATTTCGCTCCCAGGTGACCAACACACTCTTGAATGTTGGGAAGTGCATTGCAGTGCACCCTTGAATAGAGGATGTTGCATATGCAACGCAGTTAGTCCCTTTAGAGCCTGCATTGGTGAGTCAACAGATGATATAACATATACTTCAAACCTTGGAAATATCACAATAGAAGCCATGAATGAATTGTTCTTCTCTTAGGGCATATAGCAACTGAAATGTAAGGGGATGATAGACCCTATTTCATTAGTCCTGGGGATGATGTCCAGTTTGACCAGGTCATGGGGGATGATGCAAAAATTGACCTATAACAGCTAATATAAAGGTAGAGTTGAGATATTAATGGATTATAGTTTCCTAGTCTCAAGGAAGAGTTAATATACTTATGGAGAGTTTATATTCTAATGGACATGGTTGAGATATTTCCTCTAACCAATCCCTTGATTGGTGCCAAATCCTAATTTTTGGGATCTTGAGATTTATTATCTCCTTGATCTGATGAAGTATTTCTAAAACATGTAATTATTTAAACTCTCTTTGGAGAGGGAAGAATAGGTTGTATTCATTAAGCCCTTCAAATAGGTAAGGAAGCAAGTTGTAAGATTTATTTTGGATTCACTTTCCCCTTCTAAAGGAGACTCAAGAATTTGTATGCTTTCTTGGATTATCAGTTCTTTGTAAAGGAGAGAAATAAAATTGTAGGCTTGCTTGTGAATCTTTATCCCCTTTTGTAAAATGAAACATCCTCTTCTGAAGGATAATTAATAAATTTTGTTTGTGGTTGGAAGTAGACCAAGAGACATAACCCATGTGGGTTAAATTAATTATCAAAATGGTTTGCATATTATCTTATTATGTGTTGTTTACTATTATTGAATATTTTTGTATGCAAATCCAAGTAAATGTGAAAGTGTTTAAATGTATCTAAATTAGTATACTTTTGTTGAAGCACTAATTTTGGATCATATACATCATCTTATATGACTTTAAGGATCAACATATTAAGTTTTCCTTCCCCTTACATAAGGATAACCTACCTTTAAATTAGTGATCGATGAACTACCCCATTATCTTAGGATTTGTCACATTTATAAATGTTAAGGTTTTCCTCCCATGGTAAAAGTTAGGAAAACATTAAAATTAATTTATGTTATGTTGTTTTTAGAAGAAAACATGTGTGCATCACCTAATAACTTTTAACTGGGTGAAGCCCACCACTACAAGTGGGTGCCTTATGTTATCACTCCACTATATCTCCAAGGCTAAGAAGAGACCAGCAAATGTAACTACAAACCAAGCTCTTTCCAAGTAGCTATCCCTACTAGGTAGGAGAGGGCTCTCTCCTATAGAAATTATATACATTAAGCATGCATATGTCTTAGATTCCCCTGATATCACAATATTTAACTTCTTGCAAGATACAGAATCATTCCACTGTTAATATATTGCGGAAAATTAATTGCACACACATGTGAAGCATAAATAAAAAAATCGCACATAACACAATTGTTTTTAATTGGGAAAGCCTGAAGCTGAAAAACCCCAACTATATATTATGTATCATGGAATCATATGACAATCCTCATACAAAGCTTATCAAGCTCTCAGTACAGTACAATCGTCATACACTAATCACGAACAATATTGCAAATCCATGCACCGATATCTGCCCCCTGCTAGCTTGCCTCCACTCCGCAATCCCTACTGAAGAATAGCTCTGAATTAATTTGAATTAGTCTTGCCATGACTGCGCAATCCTCATTGGCAACTCCAATGTGTGTGTGATGCAATCAATGCCATGCACTGTAGTTAACTGCTATATTGTTCAATTGATTAATGAGTTATTATTTGTGAATTAATTAAATAATTAATTCACTCCACTCTCACTAGTGTATCATTCAGTTAGACTAGATACAACTAGCTCAAATGAGTGTAACTGAGTTAAACTAAATACAACTCCATAAACTACTCTTCCAACTCTGTCATAACTCTGCCACTTGAGTTCTAACTGAATCCTCCATGCATGAACTCCAGTAAACCCTTGGGAATTGCATAATTCCCTCAGTCCACTGATCTACCACATCTGTGCATTGAAACAAAGTGCCCCAAGATAATAATTTGATGTTTAGTGTTTGATTATTATTAAGAGCTAATAATAATCAACATGCATCTATTTTTAGATCAGCGATCTATAAATAGACTTCGCCCAATATTCTAAAAAAGGATTTCATCTATTTTTCAAACTTGATCAACCATCCACAAATAGCATCCTGCAACTTCTGAAATATGATCATCATGTCTAAAAATAGACATAGTCTAAAAATAGACTTGCGCCAAAAATAGCCTGCGGGCCCACTTAGTGAAGGCGACTCTTTTCACTAAGCTCATCATCTTGTTGAATCTCAACACTCCCTTTCAACAAGATAGGGATTATCTTTCACCCCGATACTGCCTCTATGGTATTCGAATTTTCTCCTGGTGAGCGCCTGCATCAAAATATCTGCATCCTGATCTTTCGTAGGAATGTACTGAAGCAACATGATCTTCTGCTGCACACAATCTCTGATATGATGATACCGGATATCAATATGTTTATATTTATCATGAAACACAGGATTAACCGAGAGTTTAATGCAACTCTAATTATCACAATGTATCACTATGGGATATAAATGTGAACCGAACAAACCAACCAAAATCTTCCTCATCCAGATAGCCTCACATGCAACTTGACTTGCTGCCATGTATTATGCTTTCGCTGAACTGAGTGCCACGGATATTTGTTTCCTTCTATACCAAGAAAATGTCGTAGATTCGATATTGAAAATCCCTCCTGATGTGCTCTTTTTGTCTGTTGGGCTTCCTGCCCAGTCTGCATCTGTGAAGCCATGCAACTTCACCTCATCCGTTTGTCTGTACCATAAACCATACTCAGATGTGCCCTTGAGATATCTCAGGACATGCTTGCCTGCCTTCCAAAAAAGCTTGGTAGACTTAACCATTGCTTGTGAAAGCTGGTTCATTGCATAGCATATGTCTGATCTTGTATTAAATAAATACATGAGCGAACCCACCAACTGTCGATAAACAATGGCATCCACTACCTCTGTCGATGTAACTTCCTCTTTCTTCCAATTTCCTGGAAGAGGAGTGTCAATAGGCTTGCATCCTTGCATGTGAAACTTCTCCAGTATCTCCCAGGCATACTTTCCTTGAGACACAAACAGTTCACCTTCCCACTGCCATATTTACAATCCAAGGAAATAATGAAGGAGGCCCAAGTCCTTCATCTCAAACTCCTTTTCAAGATCTGCCTTGCATGAGTGTATCAACTGCTCATCACCCATTAGTATTAAATCATCAACATAAAGAACAATGATTCAAATCATACCCTCCACCACAATTTGGTATAGGTTTGCATCCACCTCACTCTTGGTGAAGCCAAGTCCAGTGAAATAGTTGTCGATCCGAGTGTACCAAGCAGGCGGTGCTTGTTTCAGCGCATACAACTCTCTTTTGAGCCTGCACACATGCGACTCACTGCTGAATATCTCAAATACTTCAGGCTGCTCAATGTACACCTCTTCCTCAATGATCCCATTAAGGAACACAGTCTTCACATCCATCTAATGAATGTGCTAACCCATCTGCGCTGAGAGAGCAAGGATGGTCCGTATGGAAGAATACCGTGCGATAGGTGAAAAGGTTTCTTCATATTCAATCCCCTCAATCTGTGAGAAGCCCCGGGCAACAAATCTTGCCTTATACTTCTCAACGCTCCCATCAACAACTTTATTTACCTTGTAGATCCATCTTGATCCTACAACTGATTTTCCCACCGGCTTTAGAACAATCTCCCAAGCACTGTTTCTGACAATGGATTCATACTTCTCCACCATGGCATCTACTCGTGTGGGCTCCTGCACTGCTTCTTCAAAAGAAGATGGCTCTTTCATGATACACTTTCTCATAAGAGCCATGTATCCAGTAAATTGGTCAGGTGACTATCTATGTCTGCGCTGTGATGTAGGGACTCCTACATTCTGTGCTACATCAAGCTTTAGTCTCTCAGCTTCTGTGGTACGCTTTCTGCCTTGTCTGATGTTTGGTTATGCATGAGTGGACTCCTCCACTCCATGAATCTCCTCCTGTGGCTAATCCACATCTAGAAGATCAACTTTGGGAATAAGAAGTTCCTCCTCTACATGCAAGTGTAGCTCCCTCACAAGCGACAACTTCATGGCTTTCACCTCATTGAATTTTATATCCTGTCACACAACACTCATCCAACTGTCTAGCAAATACACACGATAATTATGGGGTGTTTCTTTGTACCCCGCAAATGTCCCAACTTCTGCAGTCGGCTCTAGCTTCTACCTAGCGTCCTTTGTCACATGAATGTAAACAGATGAGCCAAAAATCTTCAAATGAGAAATATCAGGATTCTTACTAGTAAAATCTTCTTCAGGTGTACTCATGCCAAGTACTCTATGAGGACAACAGTTTTGCACATAAACCATAGTGTTGCATGCTTCCGCCCACAAGTGCATCGATAGGCCCTAGTCATGCAACATCACTCGTGTAGCACCCACGATCGTTCTGTTCTCCCTCTCAGTGACCCCATTCTGCTATGGGTTATGAGGCACTATGAGTTGTCTTCGAATTCCTTCTTTTCTATAGAATTCTTTAAATTTTCCCGAGATGTATTCACCACCATTATCGCTCCGTAGATCTTTCACTTGCTTCCTCGACTCCTTCTCCACCAATGCTTTGAACTCACAGAACTTTGAGAACGTTTCACTCTTCTTCTGCATGAAGAATATCCAGCATCTACGAGAATAGTCATAAAAAAATATAACATAATACCTATGTTTTGCGTTTGAAGCAACAAAGAAAGGTCCACACACATCTGTGTGAATTCTCTCCAGGATCACCGAAGCACGGTTCTCCTTCTCATGAAAGGTGGTCTTCACAAACTTACCCATAGTAAATCCCTTGCACTGATATGACTGTGCAAGAGTACCCTTGGGAAGTCCAGTAGAAATCTGCTGCAAAATATTCAAAACGCCATGGTGAAGATGGCCCAATCTCCTCTGCCATAATTCGCCCTCATCCCGGCTCACCACTTCTTCTGCTTTGCCCACCATTGAAGCGTAGCCATCTACCTCCAGCTTGTAGAGATTATTAATTCAAACCCCTATCTTCTTAGTTTGACCCATTGTTTTATGTCGAAGGAAGGCTTTTCCCTCACTGAAAACAACATCATAACCTTTGTCTTCCAACATTGCTATTGAGACCAAGTTCTTCATCATACCTGGAACATGCATAACATCATTCAACAAGAATGGATTACCGGACTCCCTCTCAAAGTTAATGGTCCCAATGCCAGTCGCACTGTACCGACCATCGTCACCCATCTCTATATGAATCTGGAGGTCCTTCTCCTCCAAGTCACTAAACAACTCCTTGTCTCCCGTCATATGGAAAGACACACCACTATCAAGATACCACACCGATCCCATACAGCTTGAAACCAAGCATGCGATCAAAGAGAAATAAAGTTCAAATTGTGAGGCTAAGACCTCTCCAGCTATAGCTCTAGCAGCCTTCATGTTCTTCTTCTTCTGTGGACAGTTAGTGGCGAAATGCCCATGTTCGTGACAGTGAAAACACTTCACTTTGGACAAATCCTGCTTCTTGCCTTTGGCTTCGGATTTTGAAAGAAATTTCTTCCCTTTCCCTTTCCTTGCTTTAGAAGCTAAAGCGAAATTCTATTCATCTTCATTCTTCGATGAATATCCATCCCTGGTACCCCACCTTATCTCCTCCTGCACAAGATCCGACCAAAGTCGCTCCCATCTCGGTAGTTTCTCCCATCCATTGACAGAGTCTTCGTAGCTATTCCAACTCTTCAGAAGCCCAAGGAGAGCCAATCTCACCAAGTCTTCATCATCAATAGTAACCCCTACACTTCCCAGTTCATCCTTGCAGTGGACAAACTTCGTGAGGTATTTTGGAATATTGTAGCCCTTCTCGATTTTTATTTTTCTGAGCTTGTGTTTAAGCGCCAACTTCCTCTGGTCAATTCCGCTTTGGAAAAAATCTGTCAAAGCCTTCCACATTAAAAATGGAGTGGATTTCCTGTGAAGGCTGGACACAATATGGTCCTTCACACCTTCCAACATAATTCTTCTCGTCTTTGCTGTCTTCTTTTGCCATGCGTTAAGTAATGCAGCATTGCTAGATCCCAGCTTAGGAACATCGCTATTAATGAACTTCTTCAGCCCATTATCCTCCAGCACTGCCTCCATCCTGTCCTTCTAAGCTATGTAATTCGAGCTCCTATCAAGGGCATAATCTAATCACAACCCATTGAAAGACATTTCAATGTATACTCAACTTCTGCACCAAGAATCTTCTGTAGCAAATTCGAATTTTCCACCAGCACAAACTCACTTCACAATTGCAATATTCAATTAACAATGCTTTGATACCATGTAGAAATTGTATGCATTAAGCATGCATATGTCTTGGATTCCCCTGATATCACAATATATAACTTCTTGCAAGATACAGAATCATTCCACTGTTAATCTATTTCGGAAAATTAATTGCACACAAATGTGAAGCATAAATAAAACAATCGCACATAACACAGTTGTTTTTTACCGGGAAAGCCTTAAGATGAAAACCCCAACTATATATTATCTATCATGGAATCATATGGCAATCCTCATACAAATATTATAAAGTTCTCAGTACAGTACAACTTTCATACACTAATCAAGAACAATCTTGCAAATCCACGCATCGATCTCTGCCCCCTGCTAGCCTACCTCCACTGCGCAATCCCTGCTGAAGAATAGCTCTTAATGAATTCGAATTACTCTTGCCTTGACTGTGCAATCCTCATTGGCAACTCCAATGTGTGTGTGATGCAATCAATGCATCACTATAGTCACAACAGATAGTCCATCTTGCCCTTTCACCTATCTCTCCACTAGGTCTCCACTATAACTGCCATGCACTGTAGTTAACTACTGTATTGTTCAGTTTATTAATGAGTTATTTTTTATGAATTAATAACTAATTAATTCACTCCACTCTCACTAGTGTATCATTCAATTAGACTAGATACAACTAGCTCAACTGAGTCTAACTGAGTTAAACTAAATACAACTCCATAAACTACTCTTCCAACTCTGTCATAACTCTACCACTTGATTTCTAACTGAATCCTCCATGCATGAAATCCGGTAAACCCTTGGGAATTGCGTAATTCCCTCAGTCCACTGATCTACCACTTCTTTGCACTGAAACAAATTGCTCCAAGAGAATAAGTCATTGTTTAGTGTCTGATTATTATTAAAAGCTAATAATAATCCACATGCATCTATTTTTAGATCAACGATCTATAAATAGACTTCGCCAAATATTCTAAAAATAGAATTTCATATATTTTTCCAACTTGATCAACCATCCACAAATAGCATCCTGCAACTTTTGAAATATGATCATCATGTCTAAAAATAAACTTGCGCCAAAAATAGCCTGCGGGCCCACTTAGTGAAGGCGACTCTTTTCACTAAGCTCATTATCTTGTTCTCTTGCAGGCCACTTTTGGAGGCCTCCCTGAAATCCAAATTGAACTCATGATATCTCATTGGAAATATCTTCCAGTCTAGTTACCATTTGACTTATCAAGAAATTCATTTGGACACTCCTTCAGGGAGAAAATTTTATTTTCCCAAGACTACTCCATAAATGTAGGGAAAACATGGGATTTAGGACTATCTTGTAGAGGGAGGGGAATGAGGGGGTTAGGGGCTGTCTACATTCTTGGGTAAATTTTGGGGGATAGGGATAGATGTTAGAGAGTGCAGGGAGGTGGAATTTCTAGAAATGAGTAATAGGAAGGGGTCCAAAAAGGAAAAACACAACCCCAACCTAGGAAGGTGTCAAAAGTGTAGCAATAGGCTAGGGTTTGTAGGAAAGATGGCAATTTTGAGGGATAGGAGTGATGGGAAGTGTTTAGGAAGGTATATTAAGGATACGGGAAGTTTTAAGAGCATCATGATACAAGCCTTATTTATGATTTGACCATGGAACTCATGAAACCAAGAAAAATTCCCTCAAAACCTTAGGAGAGGGAAATGTGCTTTCCAAGCACAACTAACAGACAAATATGGTAAACACAAAACCACTTAATTGGAAATGATAGTTTTTAACCTGAAATTTTTGAAGACATTTGACTATTACTACTCCTTCAAAAGATGAATTTGATGGTGAAATGACCAATTTTCATGATTTTGACCCTATGACCTAATGATGGCACAACATGGAAGAATGATTTGAATGATGACCATGATGAATATGGGAATGTTTCAACAATGAATTTCTTGACCATGATGATTTAAATTGACCATGGAGGTGAAAGGAGTATTAATGATCTCAATACCCTAATCAGTGACCAATTTTTTGCATGATGACCTAATGGAATGACAACAATTTCAGAATGGAACCCTTATATGATGTGAAAAGAGATATTTTGATCACTGGTGGCAGGATTCAAAAAATGACACTAACATTGGCTCTATCTGGGGATGGTAGCTCCTTGGAGGTGCCAAGAACACCATAGAACAAGTAGCCTAACCATTGGGAATGGAGTCAAAAGCTAAAAACCACACTGAATACTGAAAACTTGACTCGATAAACTGAGTCAAAACTGGATTGACTGAAATAAAAAATTATTAAACTTATTGATGGCAGCATATCACCGAGACTTGAGGGCTTCAAATTTTGTTGAAATCCACCTGCCCACTGAAGACATATGTACAATAATGTGAAGTGATCCTTCTAGTGTAATTAATCCAGCAGATGGCTACTTACTTGAATCATGCTCTCACTTTCCTCAAGAAAGTAGGAAAAAAAAATAGGCCACTCCAAGTGTCCACTGAACATGTGCTTCTGGTCCATGAAAAAAAGAAAATACATCTTCCCTGCTAACTGTAGCCAATCAAAAAAAGGATCTTAAAAAATATGAAATGTTACCTTGTCTTGAGATCCAGCAAAAACACAAGCACACTCTTCATTCTAACTTGAAATAACACTTGGTTGTTGATTCATAGGAGGGCATAGGGAAGGATGAATTTTTGCTATTTGAGTGTTGGTTTCAAATTTATGAAGCACGAGGAACTCTGACTCTATCACTTTCACGTTGTCTCTATTAGGCTCATACTCCTCAAATTCATAATCTATATCATCCTTGAACATAAAACATTCTTCAAAATTGTCAAACATGAAAGCCCTATCCTCTTCATGAAAGAAAATATTCTCTGTTATCTGATCTCCTTGCAGGAAATCGTCATCACAAATTGGCTTACTCTCAACAACTTCTTGTATAGTTTCATCAATCTCAAGACTTTCATCATTTAAAATCATATTTTTATTCTCAATATTGGAATATGTTTCACTAGCACATTCTTGACTATGTAAACATTGCAAACCTGCATTAGCTTGGGCAGTAACATGACTATTCAAGAGTTGATCTATCTCATCTTTAGACAGAGGATAAATATGAGTTTTGTAGCAGTAATTATTGGCTTGATGATTTTCACTTTCAGGATCAGGAATTGGCATTTCTCTTTCTTGGTCCCAATATTTTTCATCCAAGGAGGAAGCTACTGATTCTTGTTGGTAGGAAAAATCATATAGGGCTTCTATGATCTCATCATCTAGACACTCTTCATCTCCATACAAATTTTCAAGAAACTCAATGAAATTATCAGAGATATCACAACAACTATCAATCATCGGTAAGGAAGAATTAAAGATTTGATAATGTTGAAAGAAAATAGAATGAAATTCCTTTAGATAATATAAACTAGCAGATGGTAGACTCTCATACCATGATCTCGCCTTTTACTCCAAGGTATCCTTAAACATCTTCATCAGACAATATTTAGGATCAATCTTTAGTCTATGAAATGAAAATGAAATTTGACCAAATGAAAATTATCATCTTCACCATCCTGACCCTTAAACTTTGATAGTCCTAATTTCCAATCTATACAAGGAATTCAGTTTGGAAAACCAGGAATATGAGCTCGATTCATAGGATCATACCTTCGAGCAATTGAATCCATTTTGACAACAATGAAGCCACCAAGTATATCTTCAAACTACTGATTCTTGAAAAGTGGAGTTGCCACGAAAATTCTGAACCTTTGGATATTTCTTCGACACTAGAGTCGCCAGGTGAATTATTTAGCCTTCATATGCATATGACTGATGTCCACCATCAAAAACCAAATCTAAAATTTTGATGATTGTCGTCCCGGGGAATATTTTTCACTTTCTTCCCTAGTATGGTCGAGAAGATGTTATTGCTCCACCAGATCTCTGAGGCTGAGAAGAGACCAGCAAAGGTAACTATAGACCAAGCTCTTGCCAAGTAGATATCCATACTAGGCAGGAGAGGGCTCTCTCCAAGGGATCACAGCCAAGAGGGTTGGATCAATTAGGTTTTAGTCTACGTATAGTATCATATAGGTTTTGATTGGTTGATTTGGGTGTTGGATGAGTGAATTAGGTCAAAGAGTTAACTAGGTCAGGGAAAATAAGACCATAATTGCACGCATATGATGGGAAAGGTAGGTAAGAACTCTAACACTCTAGGGTTCTTATGTGAGATGGATCAGACTAGTGAGGTTCTAAAAAGAGCATGACATTACATGAATTATTTTTAAACTGAAGATCTGAAACAAATTATGGTGATTCTCCCAAAACAAAGCGTAAGTGATGTATTATACTTAAAAAACTTGAGAATCAAGCATATCATAGAACTAGAATGAAAATGGAAAGTTAAAAACATTCATACATATGAAACATAAGAATAAACTATGCCAAAGTACAATACCACATGAATCCCAAAAGAATAGTTGCAATTCATCCAATATATTCCTGCCAAAATCTGAATACACTAGTGTATCTAATCAATACAACAACATAAAAACCTCTCAAATGAGTGAAGAAGTGAGATATATACATGAAACAACTTCTCCAAACCTCAGGGGTTTAATCCCTTAGTTGTGCAGCTGATCCACAAAAGGGTGAACTGCAAACGTAAAGTGTAGGGAGGTCAAACTGACTCATCCCTAACTTTAGTGAAACTAATTCATTCATCCTAAAAAAGACTTTTAACTACTGTATTTACCCCTAGGTAACTAAAAAATATCATAATTACATTTACATCCATCATTTACATCAATAAAATTCATATTTTCCATGGTCAAACTCAGAAAACTAGGAAAAAATCAAAAAAATCAAACAATTGTCTGGAGCGCAGTGCCAACTTCAAGCCAACTTTTGAGGGGGTTGTTGATGTCCAAATTGAGCTTAGGATAGCTCATTGGAAAGAGTGTCCTGTATATTTTCTAAAAATGTACTTGGTTTCCAAAAATTATTAGTTTTAGCACTCAAATATTTAAATCTTCAAATTTTTGTAAGGAGCGCAACTCCTCCCTGAAAATTAGGGTAGAAATGTCATTTTGAGGTGTTTTTGGTCATTTCTCCTTGCCAAATTGTCCATTTTTGTTTTGAAAAGTGTCAAAATTACATGTTTTATTCCTTTTGAATCCAATGGTGGTATTATGTTTTTATTTTAATGCCTCTATAAGAAGCGCAGCGCCAAGGTCAGGAGCGCGGTGCCAAGCCCAAGAGTGACTTTGCCAGGAAGCCAGGGTGCAGCGCCTCCTTGCAGGCCACTTTTGGAGGCCTTACCAAACTAAAAATTGAGCTCATGATAGCTCATTGGAAATATATTTCTATATTATACTCAATGGACCTATCAAGAACTACAACTGGTCAAGTATAGCCCCTCAAAAATCAGTTATCCCAAGATTGGTCAAAAAGTGCAAAATGGGGGTGCAAAAAATGCAATGTTCTCTTGCAGGCCACTTTTGGAGACCTTGATGAACTCAAAATTGAGCTCATGATAGCTCATTGGAAATATATTCTAGTCTAGTTATCATTTGAATTATCAATAAAGTCATTTGGACACTCCCTCAGGGATAAAAATTGATTTTTCCCAAGACTACTCCAAAAATGTAGGGAAAACATGGGATTTAGGACTATCTTGTAGAGGGAGGGAAATGAGGGGCTTAGGGGTTGTTTAAATTCTTGGGGAAATTTTTGAGGATATGGATAGATTTTAGAGAGCGTAGGGAGGTGAAATTTCTAGAAATGAGTAAAGGGAAGGGGTCCAAAAGTGAAAAACACAGCCCTAACCTTGGGATATATGTCATTTTCATTTGTATTTGTATACTTCATAGGTGAATGTGTCACTACCTTGGGATATGTTATAATGCATTAGCTAATGATAGGAACCACACATCATCGTCATATGCGACATGGACCACTCTTGGACAGGACACTTGCTTTCTTGGACCGTTTCTAGAGGTGTTGAGGTTGTTAGATCACATGTAATTATGGAGGCCAATTTCGAGGGAAGAATGAATGAAATTCTACCAAATAAATTCCATTAGATGCAAAATTACCTCATGATTTCCAAAATTTAGTCATAATGGAAAGTTTGGAAAAATAGACATTTATGGTATTTTTAAATCTACCACAGGAAAAGTATCAGTACATTTTAACCACTCAAAATCTACATGTTTTGATTGTTAAAGCATTTATGGAGTGCACAATTTCTTTGATCAGTCCACTCACATGATGGATTTTTTTGAGGTGGTTATTTCATGATATATAATTTTATTGGCTAAAAATAGTTTCAAACAAGGTATTGAGGGCACATTTTATGTTTTTTTTTTTATGGTTTGCTTGAGCACATTTTATTGGCACATGGTATTAGCACATGGTTTACTACTCATGTTTTTGTGAGGTGTATCATATATATGAGGAGGGATCTCGTTTTATTTTTAATTATTTGAATTTAAATGGAAGTGTTATCTTGTCTGGCCAAAGCTTTAGGTTAGTCTTGTTTTAATCATGAATATATATATTTTAGTGCTATGAGGAAGATAAATTGAAATTCACGGTTTCTATTAAGAGAAGAGTTACTAGACCAAAATAAATGGTACATGAGGTAATGGAAATTCCCTATTTTGTTATTTTCTAGACTTAAATAATTGTTTAAGGAATAGAATTTTTAAGATTATATTATTTTTACTTAGTAATAGTTAGAATGCTTTTTGTAATATTTAGGCTAACTATATTTTAATATTAGTTTTCCCTAGAAACCTTAGTAGTGTATCGAGTATCTAAACTTGAAAACCATTAGCAATCCTTCATTGTGCTAATGACCTCAAGTGCTAGATCCAATAATGTTACTTCGATCAAGTGACCCCATTCCGTAAATGGGATAAGGTATTGATCTTCCTTGGATTTTCTAGCCATCACATTCAATTATTCCCCTTTAATTATGTTTATAAACAATATAATATTTGGAGCTTTCAATTTTTAGATTTAGGTTGCATATATCTTACATTAGTTGGGCTAACTAATGTAATTAACATAGGTTTGCAGGTGCAATTTGTTATTCAAATAACTTCTTTCAAAGGATAACTTGTATTTTCTTTCCTTTGTTTTAACTATTTACACATGTGTAGGAAAGATGTCTTGGACCTTTCGTTTCTTTCACATATTAAGTATATATTCATGTTAACAACAAAATTCTCATGAAATTAACCATTGCTATAATGATTTAACATGCCATTTATGAAATTTATTTCTCAAGATAGATGTCTTTTCTTTTCCATAACAAATCGATATAATTAATTGATTTTGAATTTAGATGTGTTTAAATGTGATGAGTTTAAAGGTTGAATGTCATTTTTGAGGTGCTCGTAATTACAACGTCCTAGTTTATTTCTAATTTAAAACCTTAACAAGCAATGAAGTAATGCCCAAAAACGTAGAATGACTTGCAATAAATGGTTGAACTTATAATTTTTTTAATCACTATTAAGGGGATAAATTATCAATGATAATATTGTGCTTCAACATTTTTTTATGTACATACCAAATCTAATTTTTATATAATTATAATCAATTTTAAGGGTTCCAACTTGAACCTCATAAAACTTGTTTGACGTTGTTTCTACTCATTAAGTTCAATATCCTTATGGTTATGTGGTAGGGCTTAAATTTTCATGTTGAATGTTGCTTATATATTGCTAGTAACCATAATCAAATACAATTTAATTTTTAGTAAAAATCATAGATATTTGACACTTTTCTTCTGGTTGCATTTCAATCCTACAATATTGTAATCTATCATTTTTCATTGATAAGAAACATCTACACATAATAAACCTAGGCAATATCGACATACGAAACATAGTAACTTTAGAGCCTCATGATTTCTTCAATTTGACACTCTCTCTTAATTATTTTTCCTCTTTTTGACCATCATCATCAACTCAAATAAGCATCAAACTACATGTTTTTGACATGGTAAGGTATTTAATTGTCTTGTCTTTCATATTTAATAATGTTCCTTATTATTAAGTTAATATTTGTATTTGCTATGGAATTGACATGATTCTGCAACTAATTTGCTTTTTTGTAGCCAACTACATGGTTTACCAGACTTTGAGGTGCGAGCTAAGAGAAGAAATACATGGACAAGTGGGGATTGATCTCCTCAAGTATTTCCTCCTATTCATCTGATCCAGATCACAAAGGAAATTGTATGATTGCATGGTTAAAGGTGTGGGTCAACATGTTTTTGAATAGGCGAGCGAGAGTCTGAGACATTCACGCATTCACGATTGTATTTTCCAAATAGAAAATCGTGAATAGGCGATATTAGGTTATTTTTAGAAGTCAAAATTAGAGTTTGTTTAGCTTAAGTAAGCATGAAAGCCTCGAACAGTTATGAACATGGGATTTTATAAATATTGTGCAAGAAAAACTAAAGATAATATGTGTAGTGTGTAATTTCTGATGTGACGATGATGTGTTAAAAACTCTATTTTTATCCCTTTAATGAAGAAGTGAATTGAAGATATGATGTGTAGCTTACTATTTATGTGAAGCTCTGAGACCGCTTGTTTGTGACGAGCCCCTACAAACAGTGAAGGATGTGCATTTTTATGTTTTCCTTTTTATCATTTGATGTAGTTCTTTGCACAATTTCCTTTTTATCATTTGATGTAGTTGTTTACACAATTTCCTTTTATCATTTGATGTAGATTCATTAGTCTTTCCTTTTGAATTTTCAATTGTAGAGTAATCATTCTTCACATATTTCTTCATAGTTTTATTTCAGAGCACTGATTTCTTTCTTTACAATTTTATGAGTGTTTTGTTTCAGAGCATTGAGTGATTTCTTTACAGGTTTATGGGTGATTTATTTCAGATCATTAAGTGATTTATTTACAAAATTTCATTTCCATAATATTTCATTTTAAAGTGGGAATGATAAGGTGTGTGGTTTCCATTTCTAGAATTCAATTTTGTCTTTATGAAAAGGATTGTTAGAACAATGGCCAAGTAATTTTGTTCTTAGAGACTAACAATAGATTGGTTAAGTTTCTTAATGAAATAGTTAGATTTTTCTTTAGTTTTATTTTGAAAAAGTAAAGACCATGTTGATTTCATTAGGAGTAAGAAAAATTTAGGAACTTAATTGCGATTTGAATGCATTGATTTCATTAGGAAACATAGAATAAAAAGCATCCTTAGAAGTAAGTTCCAAAAACTCAATCATCACATCAATAAATGGAATTAGTAAAAAGAGGCTTCTAGCATATATAGTGCACTTTCACTTCACAAGTTTACCAACTCTAGTCCATAATTTATGTAGAAATTTAAGACCATTAAATTGACAAACATTTTTGCATCATGGTCGGGGAAGTGTAAATAGGAGCATTTTCCTTTCTAAAAAAAAAAACACAATAAAACAGAAAAATGATATGCTTAAGAAAAGATATTTTAGATGAATATTTGTATCTAGGGATAAAAGCTTAATTCCAAAAACACCACTCACCTCATCATGACCTTGTAGTGCCACATCATTCGCCAAAACTCAAATACCATCCATTGCAAGTAGACATAGACTTCCTCAGGTACTGAGATCTGAAATCCAACCTAGGAATTCACCAACTTCATCAACCGAAGAAATTGTTGAAGAAGAAGATCCTACATTCCCAAAAGAAGTATTAATTTTCCTAAATTCAACTAGAGAACAACTTCTATCCCAAGAACTAGAAGTCCCTAGTGAAGAAGAGGAAGAAGAAGCCTATTTTAATATACCACTGATATAGGAACCAGAAGAACTAGAAGAATAACAAACAAATCCAACTTTTGAACCTTACATTAGTTTTGAAGAATCTACAATGGCTGGGGAAGGAGAAGTAGAAGTACACAATGTAAATGATGAACATTTGAGAATTTGGAGGAGGTGGACCTAGGATTGGAGGTGGAGGAAGAGGAAGAGGAAGAGGTGGAGGAAGGGGAAGAGAAAGAGAAGGAGAAGTAGACATTGAGAACCATATCTTGTTGGGTTTACTATATTTGATGAAGATACAACAACAACAATGAAAAACATCTCACCCTCTATCCTTCCTACCTTCCATGGATTAAGAAGTGAGGATCCTGAAATGTTTCTTTTTGAGCTTGACTTTTTATGTAGATCTTATGACTATTTGCTTGATTCTCAAAAGTTGAAGTTGTTTCCAGAAACTATTAAGAATGTAGGATTAAAATGGTTCATGGGCTTAATAATAAACTCTATTAGAACATGGGAAGAAATTAAAACTGCATTTTTATCAAAATATAAGGATTACTGCATGCCCCATAATCGTAAGGATGAAGTTTTTAAAATGAAGCAAAGAGAAGATGAAAATATTGAGGATTTAATTGAAATATTTAGTTATAATATTAAGAGAGTTAAAATGGAAATTTTGGATGAATATACTTTGAAAAATCTCCTATCAAAATCCATTAAAGATGAATGGATAGATATCCTCAACATGATGGTAAAGGGAGATATTTCTCAGTTATCATTATCAAGCAAAAATAGGAAATAAATAAATTAATAAATATGTAGCTGGAATAGTAAGTAGGGCTGAAATAGGAAATTTGCTTGATGAATTTAAAACATACATTTTAGGGAGTCTTAGTGAACAAATAGACACCTTAAAATTACAAAACAAGCAAAAATTTTGAAAGTGATTCTTTATCTATTTTTTGTCCTAAGTGAAGAAAAAAACATGCCTTGAGAGAATGTCCTCTTGACTTAAAGAGTGTAGAAAATTGTGTTATATGCGTAGAGAATCATGATACAAAAAAATGTACTTCAATACCAGGTCTTAAAGTTGTTTACCAAGAGGAAGTAGTTCCAAATCAAATAGACCCTCCTTTTTCTATTGCCAAAAGACCATGGAAAAAACAAGGATTTAACACTCAAACATATGCACAACCATCACAAAACAACCCAAATACACCAATACCATGGCAGCCTTGGCCTCAACCTCAACCTTGGGCACAAGGATGGAAAAATACTTATGGGAGATATCCTTAGTATTCTCAACATCCTTAACATTATCCTATTTTTTCACCACAATATTTTCCTCAATCTAGTCAACCACCAGCCCAAGCTCAATTTCAAAATCCAAATCCCCAACTTTCAATACCATTTCCACAATGAAAAAATCAATTTCCTTCTCAACCACTTCCGAACCCAAATAATAAAAATTCACAACCTGTTTACAATATGGAGGGACAAATTTCCAGACCTATATGATAACTCCATTAGATATTAACAATGTTTAACTTAGATTTGGTAGAGTATTGGAAAATAGGTCATCATTTTTTGTTATTCAAGAAAATGAAAATCCTCAAAAGAAGGATGATCACTCCAAGGAAGGGACATCTCTTCATCGGGATGAAAATCTTCAAAAACGGGCCACTCCTACACATGATACTCCAATAAACTCAACTACCATTATGGAACAATCTTCAACATCTGTCTCAAAACCACCTTTTCTTGAAAGATTAAAAATTGATAAAGGGGTAGAAAAACATATTCCATTACCTAAATATGATATGTTGGATGAATTGAAGAATGTTTTCATAAAAATTCCTTTGTTACATACCATCAAGGAAATTCCAATTTTTGCAAATAAAATTGAGTTAAGCATTAAAAGACCAGGAAGGAAAAGAAAATAAGTCAAAATAATTTAGTTGGTTCGAAAAATTGCAAATATCGTGATGGGAAAAACAAAAATTCAAAAATATTTGGATCCAAGAAGTCCCATTCTGAAAACACACATCAATGGTATTGAAATACCAAACACACTAATTGATCTAGGAGCAGTTATAAACTTCATGAGTAAATAAACTATGGATCAACTAAAACTTCCTAATCTCCAATATACACCAAAATTGTTACAATTAGCAAATAGATCTGTAATTAAACCTGATGGTGTTTTAGAGGAAATTTATGTATCCTTAGACTCTTGGGAATATCCTGTTGATTTCATGATCTTGACACCCAAGAATAACTTAGGAGGACATCCATTAATCTTAGGAATACCTTGGTTAGCTAAAACCAATGCTTTTATCAGTTGTAGATCTAGTGATATGTTTATCTCTGGTGGAAGCTCAACAAATAAATTCACATTGTATCCACCTACAAAAAAAAATATAGAGGTAGAAAGTGAAGAATGGATGGATGATGATAATGATATACAACCTATTTTCATTATCTCACAAATAAATGAAGAAGATAAAATTTTAAATTCAATATAAAATAATGAATCCTCTTCATATTGTGAGATTATTCAAAATTTTAAAGAACAATTGAATATTGAATATTTATCCTCTCGTTTTATGTATTTACATTCTATGGAATAATTTTGCAATTCTTTAATAGAAAATTTTCTAGGAAAAACTTTGAATATAAATCATAACTTGGAATAATTTCAAAAGAAATAATTAATGAAAGTATGCAAGAACATTCTTCTACATATGCATGGGAATACACTGACATGACAGGAATTAATCCTAAAACTTGCATGTATCGCATATATATTGAAGAAAATGCTAGACCAATCTGACAACCTCTAAGAAGAATGAATCCAAATTTAAGGGAAATTGTTAAAGAGGAACTACAAAAACTGTTGAATGTAAATTTCATTTATCCAATATCAGATAGTCAATGGGTTTCACCTTTATTAATTGTTCCTAAAAATAATGGAAAATGGAGAGTATGCATTGATAATAGAGAGCTAAATAAGGCCACTTTGAAAGATAATTTTCCACTTCCTTTCATAGATCAAGTTTTAGACACATTAGAATGGAAGAAGTATTTCTCATTCTTGGATGGTTTTAGTGGGTATACCCAAATTCATGTAGCAACAAAAGATCAAGAAAAAACCACATTTACCTTTCCATGGGGAACTTATGCTTACCGAGAGCTTCCTTTTGGATTATGTAATGTATCAGCAACATTCCAACGAGAAGTATTAGGTATTTTCTCTGATCTAATTCATGATTGTGTGGAAGTTTATATGGATGATTTTATAGTTTATGGAAATTCTTCTAAAGAAGCTCTTAAAAATTTGGAAAAAGTTCTCATAAGATGTAAGGAAGAAAATATCTCACTAAGTCATGAAAAATGTTTTATGATGTTTAGCAAGGGGATTTTTTTAGGACACCATATTTCAGGAAATGCAATTAGGGTGGACTCATCTAAAGTAGAAGTTATTTCTAAATTATTAGTTCCAAATTTTCAACGAGATGTTAGGATTTTTCTTGGTTTTATTCGATACTATAGAATATTTATAGAAAACTTTACAAAAAATGCATCTCCACTCTTCAAATTTCTCACAAAATATTGTGAATTCAGTTGGAATCCTGATTGCCAAAAATCCTTTAAAACTTTGAAAGAAAATATTTCTGAAGCACCCATATTGAGAGGACCAAATTGGAAATTACCATTTCACATTTCAACTAATGCTTCAGACACAAATTTAGGAGTTGTAGTGGGACAAAAAGATACAATTCCTTATACCATTTACTATACAAGTAAAAATTTTACTCCTCTGGAGGTAAATTATATTGTAACAGAAAAGGAGTTTTTAGGTATTGTCCATGCCATTAACAAGTTTAGACATTACTTCACTGGCTATTAAAACTTTCAGTCATACATACCATTCTGAAATTAGTTATCTAATGAATAAATCAGTTACTAATGGCAGAGTCACAAGATGTTTATTGTTGTTACAGGAATTTAATATCACTATTTTGGATCGACCTAGAAAACAAAACACAATTGTTGACTTTTTATCTAGAATTCAAAATGATAACAATGATATACCTGTAGAGGATAATTTCCTAATGAATATCTTTTTTCAATATCCATTAAATATCTATGGTTTGCAGATATTTCTAAATATTTGGCTACAGGGAAATTACCATCATATTTGTTTCCTAGAGAAAAAACAAATATAATTCAAATGAGTGCATCTTATTCATGAATAAATGAAGAATTGCAGAAGACAGGGTTGGATCTAATCATTCGAAGATGTGTAAGAGAAGATGAAATACCTGAAATACTAAAGTGATGTCATGATGAACCATGCAAAGGATGCTTCATTGATAAAATTACCGCTTACAGAGATCTTCTCTTAGGATATTATTGGCCTTTCCTTTTTAAGGATGCCAAGGAATAAGTTAAGAGATGTGATAGTTTCCAAAGAATGGGGAGATTTGTTCCTTCAGATGAAATGCCTCTACAACCTGTTGGCAATATGATGCAGAGTGTTGTCCTTGATGGCAACCCACTAAATGAAGATGAAGACATGAGATTGTTGGCATGTGTTGTCCTTGATGGCAATCCAATTGATGAAGTTGTGCTTGAAAGAATATGTCTTGATAAACTTGTTAAATAATGTAAATCTGATGTATCTACAGTGAGTACAGAAGGTAATGAAGAAATAAATTCAGTATGTGCTAGATCTATGATGAAAAGAGTATGTCTCAAGGCATACGCGGATTTGTCTAGGAGAAGTCACGTATGCACGCGGGAAGGAACGTTCCAAGTCGCGTATGGGAAAAAGCGCTCATAAAGTGCAAAACCAGGGGTAACCACCATGGTATTGACCCATTGTATTGAGTAATGATTCGTCTATGTGACCCCATCCAGGAATACCATCGGAAGTAATGTGGTTTTGGCTCATGGTATTGAAAAAGGGTAAACCTATATAAAGAGAAGAAATTCATTGTGCAAATCATGAGTGTGGGGGCAAGATGTCTAAGCTTGAATGAATGCTTCTCTCTGATGTATATCTGAATGGAAAGGGTTATAGTTGAATGATAGATCTGAATGCATGAAGCACCTATGAAGAAAATGATGAAGAAGGGTATCTAGATCTGAAATGTATTTGTACTTGCTAGATCTATTTATGGAATGATTAGATCTAAGATGAGGCGAACATCTGTCTGAGGTAAAGGGTAAAATCTGAGTGATGTATCTGTTCTGAAGAATTGAAATAACATAAATGTCTGAAGAATCATACGCTATTTTGACGCGTGTTGCTGCAGATATGCGAAGCCACATGAGAAGAAAAAGCGCGTATGCGCAGTGGAATTATCTCTGTAATATATACAGAAGTATACGCGCATTTGTATGGTAAAAGGCGCGTATATACGCGATATCAGTGAAAGGAAAGAGCGTATGAAAACTAGGGTTTGCTAAAGCATGGGATATGAAATGTCTGATCTGTTATGCTGTGTTGCTGCTATCTATATTCTACAGTTCTGAGTTGTCGGTTTCAGTTTGGTTGTATGATGGAGCTTAAATATGTGTGTTGGATCCAGTGTGAAAATTGATGAAACGTGGTCCATAGAGGTACTGAGGGTTGTAGCTCCCTTCCAGGAGAGGCTGGTAAACGAGCGCAGGTGGGTGCCTGCGTGCTGGTCAAGTCTGCGCTAGCACATATGTTGTAAGATGTTTTCTCTATAATAAAATATTGAAGGCCGAGCAACTACAGCGGTGGTTTTCTCCCGATTTGGGTTTCCACCTAAAAATCCTGGTGTTCATGTGTGATGCTTTGTGTGATGGCTTATTCTGTTCTTACTGCACATGTTTACTGTTTATTGAACATCTGATGAATGAATGATGGAATGATATAAGTGAATATTTAATGAAATATCTAGATATCTTTGTATACGCAAGTTTCATAAAGGGTATCCGCGTATATACGCTAGTCTGTATCAGGAAAGTAGCGTATGGGTTTTAGAAGCAAGAAAAAGTAAAATTTTTGAATATGCAGTAAATACTGATTCACCCCCCCTCTCAGTATTTTTCCCAACAATTGGTATCAGAGCCAAGTTCTTCTGCAGAAGCTTAATCGCTTGAAGGAGATCCGTCACAATGGGAAGTCATGAAGGAGTAATGTCTCTAAAGCCACCACTATTTAATGGAAGCAATCTGATATTCTGGAAGGTACGAACAAAAGCATATCTGCAAAGTCTTGGTGCAGAAGTATGGGCAATCGTGGAAGAAGGCTATCAATATCCGGCAAGTATTCCTACTGATGCGGCTGAAAGGAAGAAGTATGAAATCAATGCCAAAGCAGTGAATGTCTTATTAGGAAGCATGTCTGAACCATAATTTGCTAAGGTGATGTAGCTAAATTCAGCAAAAGAAATATGGGACAAAGTCATTATGAGCTATGAAGGAGATACAAAGGTAAAAAGTGCAAAACTCCAAACTCTCAGAATTGAATATGAAAATTTAAGGATGCATAGTGATGAAAGTATTGCCAGTTTCTTTTTACGTCTTGATGATATTGTAAATCGAATGAGAAATTTGGGTGAAACCATAGCCGATAATACTCTGGTGGAAAAAGTCTTAAGATCTTTGACTTCAAAATTTGACTCTAAAGTTTCAGCTATTGAAGAAAGGCAAGATCTGCAAACTCTTACTGTTGTTCAATTACATGGTATCCTGACTGCTTTTGAAATGAGACAAGGAGGTCCTTCTCAAATCAAAGAAGTTGCTTTTAAGGCGTCTGAAAAAGGAAAAGAAAAGGAAGTTGTCAAGGAATCCAGCTATATATCTGAAGAAGAAGAAGAAGCAAATTTTGTAAGAAGACTCCAACTAGGAACCGGAAGGTTCAAAGGTAAGCTTCCGTTCAAATGTTTTGGTTGTGGAAGAGTTGGTCATTATGCTGCAAAATGTCCTTATAATGAAACATCTGCTAAAGGGAAATAAGTAGCAAGATGGAATAAGAATCGATCTAGCACAAGAAAAAGTTACTATATTAATGAAGACAGTGATGGGTTATCTGATAGTGAGGAAGAATGTGAACAAGATATTAGACTGCTCATGGCAAAAGAATCTAGAGAAGAAAAGGATACTTTTGTGGATGCTCTAGAAGACAATTATTTTCTTGAAGAAAACAATCAACTCAAAGTAAGCCTAGAAGAAAATAACATAATCATAGAGACTCTTGAAAATTAGCTTGAAGCAAAAGAAAAACGCATTGAGGAATCAGAATGTGAAGTAGTAAGTCTAAGGAAAGATAATGAGAAAGTGAAATCTCTCAATCTTAGATTTGCTAAAGGTTCAGAAACCTTAGATGAGATTATCAAGGTACAACGGTCTCCTCTTATAAAAACAGGTCTTGGATATACTGGGGAATCTTCCCAGACTTCAGCACCAAATTATCAGAAAGCAGCCACAGCTGGTTCACTTCATTCAGCCACTCAGCAAGGGAACAAAGGATCTTTACAGGTAAAGCATGATCATCTCAATTCAAGGAACACTAACAGGGAGATCTTTCAAAGAAGCTACAACCAACAGGTAAATTCTAATAGAAGATTTCATGATCACAGAAATTTCTACTTCAATGGACAATGCTTCTCATGTCACAATTTTGGTCATAAAGTTGTTCAATGTGTTGCATATAAAACCATCATGACAAGAGAAGCAAGAAAGAAAAGGATGAATATTGAACCAATGAAGAACACCTATAACAACTTTTCTCCTCTTCAAAACGAAGTTGAATGCACTTATTGCAATAACTTTGGTCATGAAGAATCTGAATGCAGGAGCAAGGTCCAGCCAAAAGAACACGTTCCCTCAAGCTCTAAAGTGTGGAAAAAGAAAGAAATACCAGTTGAAAATTGTGGGATAGAAAAGTATTTGCAGATAGAAGAAAATCATATATTGATAATGTTCAAGCATTTGAAGGACAGAAAAACAAACTTCTTGCATATAGTGCTCTAGAAAAAGAAAATAATGTTACATTTGGAAATGATACTCCTGCTGACATTAAGGGAAAAGGGTCTATTTTTCTAAAAGAAAAGGTGAAAGCTAATAATGTCATGTATTTGGATGGATTAAAGCATAACCTGTTAAGTGTAAGTCAAATGTGTGATCAAGGAACTGAAGTTGTCTTTAGTTCAAAAGAATGTGTGGTACGTGATCTTGATACAGGTAAAACAATTATAAAAGGAAACAGAAATCTAGGTAAACCTGTGGATGTACTAAAGAATCAGAAGATCAATGTTACTTGAGCAAGTCTTCAGAAAATTGGCTATGGCATAGAAGGCTGGGGCATCTGAGTCTCTCTCAAATCAACAAAGCAAGCAGACTTCAAGCTGTTCGTGATCTTCCCAAGGTCAATCTTCCAGAAAGTACCATATGCAAATCTTGTCAATTTGGTAAGCAGACCAGAGTTCGATTTAATGCCAAAGAAGGATCATCAAGCAAGCCTCTTGAACTCATTCATACTGACATCTGTGGACCCATGAGGAAAAATTCATTACATGGGGAAGAATACTATATCCTATTTATTGATGATTACTCCAGAATGTGTCATATCGCGTTTATTAAACACAAAGATGAAGCTTTTGAAAAATTCTGCATCTTCAAATAAATTTAAGTGAAAATGAATGGACTCAAAATCTATGGTTTTGGATCCATCAGGAAGATAATTGTGACATCAATGAATCTCTGGTCTTTTATGAAAAAACATTAAGAAAGATGCTTCTCTGTGAATGTACCCACAACAAAATGGCATTGTGCGTAAAAGAATGAATAGAACAATTCAACAAAATGGCTAGAGCTGCTGCTTGGATGATTCTCCGGGAACACCACATCTCTTCGGGGGAGAAGCAAGACAAACAAAGAAGAACATTCTCAACAGTGCACACAATGTGTAAATAGTGACAAAACTCCATATGAACTCTGGTATGGTAATTCTCCCACTATGAAGCATTTTAGAGTTTTTGGAAGTAAATGCTTTATCAAAAATAATGATGAAAATATTGGCAAGTTTGAACCTAGATCAGATGAAGGGATATTTCTTGGTTACAATAAAAGGCTTCGAAATATTGTTGAATTTATTGATGTTGTTATTGATGAGTCTCCTGCAGCTCCTAAAGAAGAAAAACAAACAACAAAAGAAGATGATGGTGACTTATGTCCTTCTACATCAAATAGAAATGATATAGAAAGTGGATCCAATGAAGAACCTGAAAATGATCTATCTGAAAAAGCTCCATCCAGATATGTTCAAAAGAATCATCTTGAATCTCAAATTTTGGGAGACAAGGAATCAAGTGTATGAACAAGGAGAACTCTTGTGGGATCTTCTAGTCATCTGGCACTTCTATCCACAATTGAACCACACAATGTCAATCAAGCTAGCAAAGATGAATGTTGGAAGAAAGCCATGAATGAAGAGCTTGATCAAATTGAAAAGAATGATACTTGGGAATTGGTACCAAGACCACATGATAAAAATGTCATTGGAACTAAATGGATTTTCAAGAACAAGTTAAATGAGAATGGGGATGTTGTAAGAAACAAAGCTAGACTGGTTTGCAAAGGGTATACTCAACAGGAAGGTATAGACTTTGAAGAAACTTTTGCTCCTGTAGCTAGACTTGAAGCCATAAGAATGTTTCTTGCTTTTTCAAGTTATCAACAAATCAAAGTTTATCAAATGGATGTTAAATCTGCTTTTCTTAATGGTGATCTAGAAGAAGAAGTATATATAGAACAACCGGAAGGATTCATTTTGGGAAATGATGAAAATCTTTTTTGTAGACTTAAAAAGGCTCTATATGGTCTCAAACAAGCTCCAAGGGCATGGTATTATCGTCTTGACAAATATCTTCATCAACAAGGATTTTCAAAGGGGTCTATTGATAGCAACTTATACACAAAAATTGAAAATGATAAACTATTGATTGTGGTTGTATATGTTGATGATATCATTTTTGGGAGTAACGAAGAATCTATGAGTCAAAAATTTGCTTCTGTCATGCAGCAAGAATTTGAAATGTCCTTACTGGGGGAACTAACATTCTTTTTTGGCTTGCAAGTGCATCAAACTGCAGATGGTATATTCCTATCATAAGCAAAATATCTTAAGCAAATTCTGAAGAAGTATGGCATGGAAGAATGCAAACCTGTAAGTACACCAATGATAACCGGATGCAATCTCAGTTCTCATGATGATTCTCCCACGGTGAATCAACCATAATACAGATCAATGATAGGAAGTCTACTTTATCTCACTGGGACTAGGCTAGACATTATGCATGCAGTTGGGATTGTTGGAAGATTCCAAGCTAATCCAAAAGAGTCTCACCTTCAGGCTGTCAAAAGAATTTTCAAGTATCTTCAAGGAACTCAAGACTTTGGACTATGGTATCCAAAGAATGCTGATCTTACTCTTCATGCATACACTGATGCAGATTGGGCAGGAAATGTTGATGATCGGAAAAGCACGAGTGGTGGTGCATTCTATATGGGACCCCGATTGGTATCTTGGCTCAGAAAGAAGCAAAATTCTATTTCATTATCTACAGCAGAAGCAGAATATGTGGCTGCCGCATCTTGTTGCACTCAACTCCTTTGGATGATGCAAACCTTGCAAGATTTTCAAATCAAATGTACACCTCCTGTCCCCATTAGGTGTGATAATACAAGTGCCATCAGTATCTCAAAGAATCCTATTATGCATTCGAAGACCAAGCACATTCCCATCAAGTATCACTTCTTACGTGAACAAGTGCTTGAACAAAAGGTGAAGTTGGAGTATGTTCCTTACAAGGAACAAGTTGCTGATATCTTTACCAAACCTCTGCCCAGGGAAGCATTCGAGTATCTAAGACAGAAACTGGGAGTAGTCTCTGCCAGTCAAAAGAAAAAATCTGCTTAAATTCAGAAGATTAAATTGAATACGCGGTTTTAATGAAACACATTCGCGTATATACGCGAGTATATTAACATAAATCCGCGTATGGATAATTGCTGACAATTTTTGGTTGGGGTCAGCATTTTTCAGTATTGATTTGGTTATTCTGGTTATGATTATCACTGACAGAGCATTTGATGTAAGAAGACAGGTATAGGAAGGACAAACTCAGGGGGAGATGAAGGAATGTGAAGTTTTCAATGATTCACTTTCCATACGCGGGTTACATGAACAAAAGTCGCATATACACGCGAGTTCCAGCAGACACAGTCACGTATTCATTACTGATAAGAGATTTTATATGATAGCTGAAGATCTGGAGTAGAGGTTCAGGGGGAGCATCAGTCTAAACTGCATTATTGACTCTGTATCAACTTATTTTCTCAACTCAAAATAATGATGAAATGATACTTGGTTTCTTATGTTGAAGATCATGGATGAGCCCGAATTGTTACTTAATGAAGAGTATCTGTTGGATGAGATGGAAGTCTTCTGATTCAGAGATATGGACAGATCATGCAGAGTTTGTTGCTAATGACTTGCTGTTGAAAGTGTTCAGGTTGCACAAGTTAAGGAGGAGCCTTGGCCATATGGAAAGGATGCATTGGATGCACATTGTCAGGGGGAGCCCTAGTATAATGCATTGTTGGCATTATGATGGTTCTGATATATGATCTCTCTTGAGGTCTTTCTGGTTTTGGTCATGAAAATTCATATTTGTAATTTGATGAAAAGGTCATGTTGAGACCCATGATGTAAAATTGTAATATTCAGTCATGCAAGGACTTGTCAAAATTTGTAAACCCACTTGGTTGGGTAGTTGAGTCTCTTATGTAAATCCATTTGGATGGATCTTTGATGTATGTATGAGTCTTTGGTGATAGGAAGGTCATAGAGTCATGTACTTCATTGAACAATATGTTTGAAGATTCAGCATGAGCTCAGGGGGAGCTTGGTCACTTCAGTGTACATCAGATCTGCAGAACGTTTCCTTCTACATGAGGAGAAAAACCGTGTGTTGATCTTGATCCGCCCTTTGCCCTTGATGTCAAAGGGGGAGAGTGACATGGTGTTTGAAATGGAGAGAAAGAATGGTGTCAAGAATGGGGAGAGTGACATGGTGTCATTGTATTCTTAATGTACCTATCTGTTGTGGTGATCAAACACCATCGTGGTTGCCATCAATTCCAAAGGGGGAGATTTTTGGAAATATGATGCAGAGTGTTGTCCTTGATGGCAACCCATTGAATGAAGATGAAGACATGAGATTGTTGGCACATGTTTTCCTTGATGGCAATCCACCTGATGAAGTTATTCTTGACTTGATGGACTTGGTAAATGATGTAAATCTGATGTGATATGATGTTTGTTGGCAATATGATGTTGAGTGTTTCCCTTGATGAAAAACCCACTTGATAGAGTGTTGTCCTTGAATGGCAACCCTCTTGATGAAGATGATGGCAACCTACTTGATAAAGGTGTGCTTGATGAACTTGTTAAATGATGTAAATCTGATGTATCTACAGTGAGTACAGAAGGTAATGAAGAAAGAAATTCAGTATGTGCTAGATCTATGATGAAAAGAGTATGTCTCAAGGCATACGCGGATTTGTCTAGGAGAAGTCGCGTATGCACGCGGGAAGGAACGTTCCAAGTCGCGTATGGGAAAAAGCGCTCATAAAGTGCAAAACCAGGGGTAACCACCATGGTATTGACCCATTGTATTGAGTAATGATTCGTCTATGTGACCCCATCCAGGAATACCATCGGAAGTAATGTGGTTTTGGGCTCATGGTATTGAAAAAGGGTAAACCTATATAAGGAGAAGAAATTCATTGTGAAAATGAGAGTAGTGGGGGCAAGATGTCTAAGCTTGAATGAATACTTCTCTCTGAAGTATATCTGAATGGAAAGGGTTACAGTTGAATGATAGATCTGAATGCATGAAGCACCTATGAAGAAAATGATGAAGAAGTGAATCTAGATCTGAAATGTATTTGTATTTGCTGCATCTTTTTATGGAATGATTAGTTCTGAGATGAGGCGAACATCTGTCTGACGTAAAGGGTAAAATCTGTGTGATGTGTCTGTTCTGAAGAATTTCAATGTCCTAAAAATTTGAAGAACCATACGCTAGTTTGACGCAGAAGAAGCGCGTATATACGCGGCTTCGATGAAGAGAAAGCGTGTATGTGCAGTGGAATTAGCTCTGTAATATGTACAGAAGTATACGTGGGTTTGTATGGTATAAGGCGCGTATATACGCGGTATAAGTGAAAGGAAAGCGCGTATACAAACTAGGGTTTGCTGAAGCATGGGATATGAAATGTCTGATATGTTCTGCTGTGTTGCTGCTATCTGTATTCTACAGTTCTGAGTTGTCGGTTTCAGTTTGGTTGTTTGATGGAGCTTAAATATGTGTGTTGGATCCGGTGTGAAAATTGATGAAACGTGGTCCCTAGAGGTGCTGAGGGTTGTAGCCTTCATTCAGGGGGTTGTAGCTCCCTTCCAGGAGAGGCTGGTAAACGAGCGCAAGTTGGTGCATGCGTACTGGTATGAGTCTGCACCAGTACATATGTTGTAAGATGTTTTTCTTTATAATAAAATATTGAAGGCTGAGCAACGGCAGTGGTGGTTTTCTCCCGACTTGGGTTTCCACCTAAAATCCTGGTGTTCATGTGTGATGCTTTGTGTAATGGTTTATTCTGTTCTTACTGCACATGTTTACTATTTATTGAACATCTGATGAATGAATGATGGAATGATATAAGTGAAGAATTAATGACATAATTAGATCTCTATGTATACGCGAGTTTCATAAAGTAGTAATCCGCCACACTGAAATCTTGATTTGTAAAGAATATGTATTGAGAAGCAGGCAAATGAACATGAACATCGATTCACCCCTCAAGATTCTTCCTTAACATTCACTCTCCCAGAGATAAAACTAGACTAAGCACAAAATATTACTGTAGAATTAAGCCCATCTCTTTCTTCTCCTTTGGTTATGTAATCACTATTATCTATAATGCTACTTTCATTTCATATATTGAATATGTTCCTTCTATGCATAGATAAAGGGTGATTAAGTTTATCATTACATTTCCGGGTTACCACACATTCATTTCTTTCATAAAAAATATCGTGAGATATGTCTTCTAATGTACCAATTTAGGATCAATTTTTTTTATATTTTTAATTTCATGATGGTTGAGTATATTTGTATTTTCTTTCACTCATACTCATTTTATCTTAAACTTGTTGAAATTTAGTTATTTGATTTTTTTTAAAGATATGCATCATATTTTGGTAGTTCATTCTCTATTGTGGGCAACCATTTGACACAAACATTTCTATATAATTATGTACTTGATAAAAATATACATAAGATATTAAATAGTGGACTTTGTTTATGTTTCCAAAATCTATTCACTACTATAGTAAATTTCATTTGTTCTAGTTATTCCTTTGGCAATGTCATCTCTATATAAGTATCTAATATTCCATGATATGAATATGTTTTGGTATTGCGGAATTGTTTAATAAATTCCAGATCTACTCACTCCTGTAAATTTTTTTATTGAAGATCATGGGAATCAATTCTACTCTCTCGCTCTTTACTTAAGTTGAAGTAGAGTAGTTTACTACCAATCTAGAAGTATAGTTCCCCTATCTTGTCAGGTAGTGTGTCTATTGTTCATATATGGCTGCAAAGTCAAGGAAGTTCCACCTTGTCCATAACTACAACTCAAAACTAGAGTATGACTACTTAGCTCTTTATGAAAAAAGTAGTTCATCTATGGATTTTTCACTAGTTGTATACTGGGGATATGCTCAATGTGAAATATATACAGGTCAAAAACTTCATGAGTAAGATGTTCGAATCTTATATCCCTGACACAATTCCACATAGTCTCTTATATGTTTGCTATCAACGCCTATTGATGTTCGAAATTTATTGAAGATCATGGGAATTAATTTCATCCATCTCTAGCACAATCTGAATATAATATTTCAATGCATCAAGAATTAATTTAACTTAATAGTTATACAACATGCGTGCGAAATTTTAGAGTATCATTGGTTTTTATCAACCCCTACACTTGTGGTAATTTGTGCATAAGGAAAATGTTAATGGCATTATCATAGTTTCATATTATGCACTTTACTCCTCTCCGCATTCTCATAAATTCCCTTCACCCAACATCATTAAGCACCTCCCCTATATAAAAAAAAAAATTCTAACATTCTACATCTCAAGAATAATTTCACAAGGTATGTCCTATGAAAATTTCTATTTCTACCTGGTTAAATCACATTTCTACTCAATATGATTTATGGTATATAATTATACCCTTATACTAAATCAAATTAACCTATCTAATTGATAGAAAGGATCTTGTATTAGAAGCTTAGTTGATTTTCCTCACTAACTCACTTACCATAACAAGTTATCCTTGTCGACTTATATCTCATATTTGTATTGATGGCATGACATCCATTAGTATTAACCTAACTACTATGCTTATTTAAGGGTTCAAATAATTTCTTCCCATCAATCATGATGGCCAAAATACTCTAGTCTTATAACTCCATTGTATTAGTCCCAATGTCTATGATTTTTGACTTGATTTATTTCGATGACCTTATATCCACATACATATTGAACGCATGGATACTTACTATACTTGAAGCCACGTTTCTCACTTTGAGTCACATCATCACCTGTATATTTCATATATCGTGCACGCCGAAACGTATGTAAGTATAGATGTGTAAGCTTAAATCTCTAAGTACAACGTCCTTGCAAGATCGATTGATTTTGGTGTTAAACTCGATACGTGCTATTAATCTCCAGGTCATCACATATAATGTTTTTGATTACGTTTTATGGATTGGAACCTATTTTCGTTCCATTCAAGTTTGTGCATTATGGATCCACCTAGGCATTGATCGTTGCCATGCCATATTTCTCTCGAACCTAGGTCATCAATGCGACATGAGTGTAGATGCTGTGGCTTCATTGGATATCTGGTAATTTAATATCGAACTACTATCTTAATTGCACCCTTCGCCCTCTCAATCCGTGGAGTCACTATGGATAAGTTTCCATTTGGACGACTGAGATTTCGTTGCACCCTTAGGGTTTTGAATTTGGATTTTTTTGGTATAACTTGTACACTAAAGCTTGTAAACCGTTCTTTCGACCCTCATTTGTTTTGTTTTTCTCTCTATTCGTGGTGTCGAGCCTCTACGTGCTGGAGACGCAAGACTGCATATGCTCTAGGCTTGCATTACTCCGCCAATGCCTCACCACGCAGGTAAATTATTGTAAGCATTGTATGCAAACTTTCTGCCTCTGTTCTTGATTCTGAGCATGGTAATGCTACATATATGTGACTAGGTGTGGAGGGTTGTGCTCTTCATACTGTGTGGTGTATGCTTGCTTACCCGATGCTATAAGGAACTTGGAGTTGAAATTTCTTACCCATATACCTTTAGGGATTTATTCCTCCTGTATATATATTATTTTTATTTTCTCACCACCCTCTCGATCTCATTGATGACTGGGTAACGATGTGTGATGCCCACACGCAGGTGTTTCTTAATAGGTGACAACCTACTTGGCTCTTGGCCTTGGAGCGACAGTGGTTTTATTTCACGCGTCTTCTGTCCGGCTAGGTAAGCCTTGATTTGTTGTTCTATCAGTGGAAATGTTTTTCTATTTTCCCTATTATCTCCTGGTTTATAATTTATTTACATCCTCCATCTATTTTAATGGCAGAATCAGTTGGAACGAGTACAGCTCTCGTTGGTCAGGTAATGATGTATTTCTTGGTGAAATTTCCTTTCATCCTTAATAGAATTCCTTCTATTCTTTTTCCTAAATTAATTTTCATTGTCCTGTATGTAGGTATACAGGTATGGTAGACGCCATGCGACTATCATTCTTGGTGAGCCCTGAGATAAGTCATGTCATTTGGCACTAATTATCGCGGCTCTTTGCATTTCAGGTTGGTATGCTCATGGCGGAGGGGAGCTATTCTCTCATTGCATTTTTCTGCCTTACTCATTCAGAATCATTAATTTTCTTAGGGTTTTAAACAGTATACATTGAAGGCTCGACTCTGTCAGAGACGAGATATTTGTGATTTCTAGTCGTATGTTAATACTCTTTGATCTGTTGTAAAATTTTGAAATGGGAACATGGACTTTGCTACATGACTCTGGTCCAAGAGGGCCCATAGGTTTGTTGGTTATATACAAAAAGTATTTGTTCTCGTCTCTGATAGTTATTCATCCTTTAAATTACTTATCATGACTCGTGGCTATCTTATATATATATATTGGTATGACTCCTACAGGAGGCTCTCAGGATTTCTGGAAATTTATATTCCCATTGGAAAAACTTTGTGTGAAATTTTAAATTGTTTTCTGTAGCTATATATTTCTAAATGCTTTTACTATTTATTTTTTGTGAGAGAATAGTCCCATTATATCCATTTTTAGAATGAATTTCTTTACTGATATATATATCTATATATATATCTGAACGAGGTTTGTAAAAATCTATTCTTTCAATCTATATATATATATATATATATATATATATATATATATATATATATATATATATATATATATATATATATATATATATATATATATATATATATATATATATATATCTCCTAAGTAGGTTTATAAGTATCTTATTCTTTCTAATCAATATATACATATATATATATATATATATATATATATATATATAGATATGAATAAGGTATTGTGTACTATTTTTATTTATAGTTTTCCATACACTCTAACTTTCCATGTTATGTATTCTAATCTAGCTTTCTTGTCTTTCTTGTGGGTTACTCCCATATTTTTCATACATAAATCTCCTTTCTTAGTTATTTCTATAGATGCTGGTCACGTTTTGTATCATTTCCTTGTTAATTAAAACAGATATGCAATACTAAAATTTCCTACTCTTCCACTCCATCCTTATTAAAGGAAATATTAAATATTTTAAATGTTGAAATGCACAGCTGTTGAAATTGTTATAAATCTCTGCTCTTCACTTAGTAATTAATTAAATGAATACTTTTGTACTCTATACATTTACTTCCTCACTGTCTGTAGATTTAGAAATTTCCTCACAGTGTGGACTAACTGTATTCCATTTCCCATAGGAGCAGATTAAAGTTACAAATTTGTGAATTATGAGGTACTAGAAATCCCCAGATTTAAACTTAAATATCGGTTTAGAGATTCTGGAGAATTTCTCCTCATTTTCCTAGTTCCTACAACTATGCAGAATTGAGAAGGTTACTTCCTTTCTTAACTCTGTAAATGTATGGAACAATATTCAACTTCAGAAAAACAATATAAAAACTCTAATTGATTCCATCACAATTAAATATTCAACTATTCTTAATTTCTGTAAGCATACCACTTTGGAAATTGACCAGTCCTCCCAAATCTTTAGAAATTCAGCTCTTCTCCTGCAATTCACCCTCAGCCGAATCACCTCCGAGACCAGATCAACCTCTGCATCTTTTTGAGATCAACTTATTTTCGCCATTGCCTCCTGTGCCTGCTTTGGTAGATTTCCGGGACATCGTGGATGCTTTTTCTTCCCGTTTTGCCTAGGCTTCCCATTTTAGGGATTCTTTAAAGCTGTTTTATGCTTTTCCCAGATTTTCCAGCTTTTTACCTCTTCCCAACTATTTTCCTCATCATTGGGGGAATTTAGATTTTTCCTCAAAAATCTAAATTAGAAATAATTTCTTTGAAGGATTTTTGAAAGATTGAGGGAAAAGTATTTGCCTTTATCCATCCTCATGGATTTAGCAAGTGATCTCATAATTCTCATTTTGGTCAATCTGCACAAAGTCATTTTATTCATTTTCTCAAATTAATTATTTAATTACATCCACAAAATACTTGTCCTTTGGGGTCCACTCCCCTTAGGATTAGAGTTCAAATGTCTAGCT